>JBBBZN010000066.1:0-107720 GCA_037974915.1 Ceratobasidium theobromae
GAGTCGGGATGTGATCGGCGAAATGCACGCCAATGTTTCCTCCAGTCAGAACGAAGACGGACGACAGCAGAGTGCCGAGCATAAATGGAAGAGCGATTGGCGAACGGTGTGGGAGTGTAAAAGGCCGCACGCTTGGCAATACGATCGGCGCGTTCGTTACCATAGACATTCTTATGGGACGGGACCCAGTTAAGGTCGACCGAAACAAGGGGGTGATCAATGAGGAAGTCGTACAGTAGCCGAGCAGCCATGTCGACAGGAGCAGGTGCACCAGTAGGGTCTCAAGACAGCAGGGCTTGGATTAACCCGGCGTTGTCTGAGCAAATGAACAAGTTGCGTGCACCAGATTTGGACGCAAAGGGAAGGATGTTGCACAAGCCAATGAGGAGGGCCCAGGCCTCCGCATCGTAATTGGTAAAACGAGGGCCCAGGGAACCGCCCCCATGTGAAAGCTCTTGACCGCATTTGAAGGAGATCCAACCCCAACTGTTGTGCCGAACGCCATTTTTGATGACTGATGAGCCATCTGTAAATAGGACGACCGAAGATGGGTCTAGATCCTGAGTGGCAATGCGTGTTTTGATGGATGTGAGATATGCGTCTTTGTCAGCTCTGGAAAGACCTTGAGGGAGTAAACCCCGGACTCGCTCTCCAAGGTGTCGTACCCCTTCCCAAGGGAGCATAAGGTAGGGGGTTCGAAATTCGGCCTGAGGATGGGTGTAGGCAGCGATGGCATTGATGGGGGAGAGCAGTGCAGGATGCGCAACGTCCTGTCTTGAGGAATCGAATGCAGGCGGAAGGTGGGCATTGACTTGGGAATTCGAGGGGACATGCCTGAGCTTGGATGCGTAATTGATGCAAAGCTTCCGAATCCTAAAATGGATCGGAGGAAGAGAGATCACGTGCTCGACCACGGCTGTGGGAGCAGTGTGAAAGGACCCTGTGGCCCAGCGACAAGCCATGTTCTGTACTGTTTGAAGTATCTTGCAGAGCGACTTGGAGTTCCTGCCATGAAACCATAAAGCAAAACCATAAGTCAGAATAGGCATAAGACAGGCGTTTATCAAGGCGTGCGCGTTATAAACCGTCAATCCCCTCACTGTGTTTCCCAACATCTTCATGCCACCGAGCATGGACTTGGCTCTGGTGGCTAATCGTTCGACGTGGGTCTTGAAATTGAGGCGACGGTCGAGGAAAAAACCGAGCCACCTCACCCACTCGCTCGGGTGGACGATGTCCTCGGCCTGGTCTCCGAGACGCACGGGCAAGTTCTTGGTCATGCATTGACTCGTTCTGGCAAAATGGATGAGTTCAGTCTTGGACATCTCGGCCGAAAGGCCAAGATCTCTCAAAGCGTCAGTAAGGTCATGAATGTCATCGATAAGATTAGAAACGCAGCCTTCTTGAGACGTGGACGTCGTGAGGATCATGATGTCATCGATGTAGGCACGAATGTTCATGCCTTCTGATCGTAATCTGTAAAGCAAAGGAGCGGTGAATAGCAAAGAAAACACAGGAGAAAGAGGGGATCCTTGGGGGACTCCACGATTGGCAAGATCAAAGAAGTCGCCAATTTCCCCATTAATTCTGAAGCAGGCTTTGCGGTCAGTGAGATAGCTAGAAAGCCAACCCGAGTACTCTGGCGGGAAACCCATCTTTTCCGTGATTCGGACTAAGACGTTGTGATCAATGTTGTTATAGTAGCCGGAGATGTCTAGTAGGGCTGCGGATGCGAAGCGTTTCCGAGCATGAGCCACTTGGACGTCATGAATGAACGCAAGGCCTGCATCCAAGCATGAGGACTTCTCCTTACCCCCGAATTGGTCTGGGGGAATGAGGTTGAGGCGACCAGCCATAGCAGTAATGCGTTTGGCAACAATTTTTTCCATGAGTTTGGAAAGGGTTTCCAGTAAAGTGATGGCCCTGTAGGACTTAGGGGAGGCCATGTCATACTGATTAGGCTTGGGGATTGGCGAGATGAGGGCGTTGCGAAGACAGATGGGGTGATAGCGGAGCTGGATGCAGCTGTTGTAGAGGAGGACAAACAAAGCAGGTCGAGCTTCGAATGCCCATTTAAGCAGCATATAGTTGGTTCCGAACGCACCAGGAGCCGAGCGATTATGACATAGGGCAAGACTATCAGCAATCTCGGATTCTAAAATGGGGGGAAGGGAAAACGAAGGTCTCTGTGGGAACGTATCCAAAAGGGTTGCAGGGGGGGAAATGGGAACGTGGGGGAAGAAGGTTGAATGGAAGAGGGCAGCCTTCTGGCCATTGGATGTGGCCAGACTGGAATCAGGCCGTTTCAGGGTCGGAAGGTTCGAGACTTTTCGACCGCGCCACCATCGATTGATTTCCCAGATGGAGTTGGTGGTCAAAGCTTCCTCCCCTTGATGGGCCTTCTTGATGATCTCGTCGAAGAAGTTGTGTTTGGCTCTCCTGATGCAGAACCATAAATGCGTGGACAAGGATTTTAGCTCAGGTAATGGAGCCGAAGCAGCCTGAGCACGGACAAGATTATCGCAGGCAGATGAGCAATCGTCGTTCCACCAGGGAGTGCGACGACCCTTGTCGACAAAAGTTTTGGACTCCATTGAGCGGTTGGTAGCTTCCACCATCGCATCAAGCATATGTTGAGCCAAGTTCTCAAGGTTTTCGATAGACTCGCAAGTGGGCGGTAGGTCAAGAGAATCTATGTAGCACTCGAATTCCTCAATCCAGACTTCCTCTTTTTCCGGGTTGATTTTGATAGAGGTGCGAGACTGGGACGGATTAACGAAGAACGGGCACGTGACAGCAAAGGAGATGGCTCCATGGTCAGTGTGATGGATCTTATGTAATCGATGTCGCTCTTTCCATCTAGAGTGGTCTCGCCTTCCTAAACAGGCAGTATCATGTCTAAATTGGGCCATCAGTACCGAAAATACACTTAGGTTCGAATTTGCGGACGCAAAATATACCATTCGAACCGCAGAATATTTTCATGAATTGTAATATTTTTTCCAGCGCGACGCGACGTCGTCTTGATGGAGAAAATGCGTAATCTTTGCCGACGCGCACTCAGGCAAGGGAATTGGCGCTTAAGTATTTGCAATACTGCTCCGAAGGCTTAAACCCGCCGCGCCGCGCCATGCCGCCGCCGCCGACGCTCGGAATACGTGCGCTCGGGGGTAATCGACCTCTGCGCGTCTACTGAAACCGGTTTCATGCAAAACGGTTCAGTATCCGCGGAGATATAACGAATTCTTTGTTTAAAACAAGTTTCAGAGCTGAAACTCGTTTCTACCAAGGATATGGATGATACACAAGATAGGTAAAACTAGTCTGGGAATAAGCATGATACATTTACATTGTAATATAGGTATCTCTTACTGTAACATTGACATGCGCTTCCTGTTTTGTTACATATATGACTCTTATTATCCTGTAACACTAGAATAGTGTTTTGATCTCTGATGGAACCATTATTCTGGGTTCCCTACATGTATATAAAGGCCCTGCAGGGTCCTTCCTAATGCATCGCTCATTCTTACCCCGCATACTTGCCACTTGTGCCTCAATCATTGACTGTGCTCACTGTTAAGGAATTAACATAGCATAGCCTCGCTATTAATACATTAGTTAAGTCCCAACAGACACAGGGTAACACTAATTATCTTCTAGCAGTGCTACTAATTAATTTACACAGAGTAGAACACAGAACTGCTTGCGACACATTAACTTGTATAGGAGTATTATTACAAGTAGGACGGTTCAGGACCTGCCCTAAGCTAAGTTTGTTATCAAGTCTTACTGCTAATTACTTTATTACTTTTCTCCTGATTATTCTTTATTAATTCGCATATATTCTATAATTGTAACCATTCCAATTCTACTTAGAATTTCCTAGACTTATAACAGTCAGAGCAGAGCGATAACAGGAACGAGATCATCCAATCAGAAATGATGTCGTGAGAATCAAGAAGAGGGTTGGAGATGGTGTAATCAAGAATGGACGCAGATGATCCATCAGAGGAGATGCGAGTGACCTCAGAGAGGTCATTGTGGACGGAAAGATCGTTGGATTGGATCCAATTAAAGAAGTCGCTACCAAGTGCTGTTTTGCGGATCTTCGCACCATCAACCTCGGAGAGGGACGGGTGTTGAATGTTAAAGTCTCCGCAGATTAAGGTGGGATGTTCAAGCATTGGGATAAGCATGAACTCCCGGGCGATATTGGTAAGATTGTTCCCATGTAAGTAAACGGGACACAGCTTGAAAGCGAAATCGTTAATGACAATGTCGATGAAGTAATAAAACCGGCAAGCCGGCGCATTGGGATCCACATCCGCCGAAATATTCCGACCTTTTCGGATATAAACGAGGGTGGAAGGGTTATTGGAGGGTAGCTGGGTATCAATAGGGGGGGCAATACAAGTCCATTTCGGGTTAGCAGTAGATCCAAAAATACGCTTAGTAGAGTCGATATCATTCTTGAGGGATCCAATCGGTCCCCACCAGGGGTCTGCAAAAATAATAACATCAAAATCAGAATAATTATCGTCGGCAAGGATAGCGTGCATTCTAATATTCGAGCGAGCCACATTTACTTGCATGAATTTCCGAGTGATCAATTCGGGTTCAGCAAGCGCTGGGGTCTTCGGGGACTGGGCTCTGGCTGAGTCAGCGGAAGATTCCACTAACATGTAGCAGTCATTTCAGAGTCCTCCTCGGCAATGGCCACAGGAGGTGGGGGAGCCAAGACCTCGGTGTTGATCAGACCCGGGGCAGTGGTGGAAGGACGGGGGGTGCGAGCGGACGTGCCAGAGGCAGCCGGGGAGTGATGGACAGAACCAGGAGCGCGAGGGCCAGTGAAACCCTCCATGCGCAATACGTTAGCCAGAGACGGAGCGTAGCGACCTCGAGTTGGGCATTCGATGTCACCAAAGAGATGATCCTTCTTACAGGCTGGACATTTGGGGGGGCAGCGACAAATATGTCCTGGGATGGCAGTCAATTTTTGCGTGGAGCAGCTGGGGCAGTGCTTGTGATGTACTTCAGTGCGATGAGAACCACCACACTGGTTGCATACAAAGGGTTTGTTGCAGACACCAGGTTTTTTGCACTCATATGACGAGCAACGCATGCATTCAGAGAGGCGGACCTTGTCCACGAAGCGTCGAATGTAACATGAGCGATATCCAAAAGTGAGGCCGTGGTTTCGGTAGACATCAAAGGCCTGGTCCGATTTGTCTTCGACTGAGAGGACAATAGTTTCATGCCCTCCTGGGAGTATCTTCTCGACATAGCTAAGAGGCCTAAGGAAGCGAACATCCTGAACTGGGAATTCATCAAGAATCTCGTTGGGCACGAAGAGCTGGAGCAGCATCATAAGATCAATAAGAAAAACAGGGGGGGCCAAATTTACCACAGGGTGAATTTGGCCAAATTATCCACCAATTACTATAGGAAATTTGCCTGAGGTTGGACAGGGGGTGGATAATTTAGCCACTTCTCAAGTTTGATGTTTTTTGCCATGTTCTGCAGTTTCCTTTATGGAAATCTCATATCCTCTTGTAAAGTATCACCCCATAAAAGGAAATAGCCTGTTTTTGGAGCTATTAGGTATGGTTCTGGGGGTCGGTTTTTCTGCTTTTGGGCTGATTATTCCTTTTTGGACTGGATTATTGCTTTGGGCAAATTTCAAATACAAAAATCAGATTTTCTTGCCTTTACTCTCATTCTTCTCTAGATTTCTATGCAAATTTCCTTTGGGAACAAAGGAATTCATGGTCTATATATGGTCTAGTCTATTTGCAATTTCATCAATCTTCTTATCTAGCCATTGGATTGCCTTCCCCTTATGACCAATTGGACCAGAGCAAAGTAATCCCTAGGTGTGGACTAGCATGTGATTGCCTTGTTGGATTGGTGTGTTTTGGGGGGTTTTTGCCAGGGGTCAGGAGTTGAGCTGCAGAGGCAAAAGTCAGCCCAGGTTTCCCATGTGCACATGACATATTGGAAATTGCATTTAATACCATGAAAGGCACTATGCTGTATGACTAAGTATTTATCATCACATCTCTTGAGCTGACAAACCTTCCCAAAATGACTTTCCATGCAATAGAACCTGTTTTTGTTTCATGGTCAATCTGCGTAAATTTGGGAAAATCATTGTAGGTGGATCTGGGAAGCTGGCAAATGCCCAGGATAATGGATAATTTGAACTAATTTTGCCTTATAATCCCCTGCTGTTTTTCCAGACGATCCTTCTTGGTAACTTCTCGGCGTTCTTCGCCCGTGCATAGGGTCAGTACGCCAGACTGGGACATGTGAAATCATTAATTTGGTCCATTTGCCTGCACATAGAATGACGAAAGGACCTGCGATGTTGATGCAAGACGCAAGCGAGCTGCGGAAGAGTTCAACCTCGAAATTTTGGTGGCCGGGGAGAAATGAACAATTGCCGTTCGTCCCGTAAAAGAAGAAAATTGGACGGGAGTGATGGATGTTTTGGCTCTATATTCTTTCGAATTAACAATATTATTGAAGTGCGTTACTAGGCGCATGAGGCAGCCGAGATTCCGCACCGAAGCCCGACTCAGAACCAGCTGGCGATCCTCCTCTGAGACTTTGATGATCAGGTCAAGGTTCCGGGGAGGGGTAAAGGGAGTTGTCTTTGGCTTTCTTTGCTGCCGTTGCAGGGGCCGAAGGAAGGCTGGCAGGGGCCGAGCTGGGTTTATTGATTTGGCAAGTTCACGTTGAATGCCACTGGTAGGGGAGGATGACGCAACTTGTGCGAACGAGGCCTTGCCTTTGCTCTTCTTTTTTTCCCCGAGTGACCTCGGTGAAGTCGGGGATCTCTGGAGGGCCGGCCGGGAGGACAGGGGCTGGTTGAGGAGCAATGGGGGCGGGATAGAGGGTTTGCACGCTATCTTCGACCAGGTGGGTGTTAGGTTATAGGGGGTAAGCCTTCGCAGAAGGCTGGTGCGAATCAGGAGTTACAAGGGTGGCAAGGGGATAGCTGGCTTGCAGCTATAAAAGAACAAAAGTAATAACCATGATCTTAAGTAGCAGTGGGCAGGTCAGGCCAGAGTCAAATTCTGTAGTTAAACCTACCAGCTTAAGCTAAGCGGGGCTGGTAGAATTAATATGATTAATTAACTAATCACAAGTAAACTAGCTAAGTAACTAGAGCTTTACAGCCATGAAGGCAAGAGAGTTAGCAGTGGCACTCAGGCCGTAGACAGTGAGAACAGTAGTAATCACAGGTGCTGCTGAATGGTGGAGCTGTGTCGACGGCTGAGTCACTAGCAGTGCTAATGCCGCAGGACTCACCTTCAGGGTTACCCGGTGTCTGTTGGGACTAGGCCTGCAAGATAGGAGAAGCGGACAGTTAGGTCTCAGCTAAGCCAGTGGCTTAACTATAGTATAGAGTGCAGATATTACTGCTTGCTAAGAAGAGTGGCTAGTAAGGTGGTAAGAAGGGATGTAAAAAAAAAAAGTATTCTACAGACGGCCATATGGGCTATTTATACAGGAGAGTCCAAGGCCATCTTGTGGCTACATCAAGAGTAACGGAGAATCAAAAGGTCATCATCAGTTCGCCAATTGATGAAGATTGATCAGTTCATCAATTGACGATCAATTCATCAAATCATCAAATGCTGGAGGAATCTGTTACAGGCATCTAATGCTCATCAAGCATCAATAGTTCCATTAATCATCAACCCAAAGAACTGTCCTAAGTCCCTTAGGCCAGGCTGAATCCACCAGAGGCCTGATGTTTCAGCATCCTTGATACGCAGGTATTCCTGTCATTGACCGGACGAAGACGCGCTGTTCTCATTGGAAAGAGCGTCGAGTAGCGTCGGAACGCATTGCTCTCCATCCTGACCGCGGTATATCCGGGAGATATAACGCATTTACTGTTGGTACAGCTCGAAGGTGCGCTATATGTAATACATTTAGCGCCGCAATATACCTTAAGATAAAGTATATTTATTCCATAGGTCACATGATTGTTTACTAATCATATAAGCGCCGGAATTGCAAAAGCGCTGTGCTGCCAGTTAAGAGCTGGGCTCTTAAGTTTGCCACCGGGCTCTTAATGGCTAAGCGACGGTGGACTTAGAGTCTGAAGTTCAATGGCGCTTACATAAGCGAATGCAAACTTAATAGTAGAAGGACCAACCCGTCAATTCTAATTAAATGCGTTAATTAAAAATAGTAATCAATGGAAAAATCAAATGGATCGACTGATGCTAATAGCGAATCGCCGTATTAGTGGAGACACGGTGCGTATCAAAACTTAGTGATACATCACAGTGGGTCTCATGAGGAGGGGCTGTCAACGTAGCCCAAGTGATCTGAGAAACAGCTCTAGTGGGGGCACCTGAACGGGGTTACATCAGCAAAAGTGACATGAGCTCTAAAGACCTTGAAAAGGAATTTAAATCCAAAAACCAAAAATCGCAAAACAGCTAATTTTTGCATCCTGAAATCTGATCCACAAATATAAAGATCTTAATGCACTTTGTATCATAATTAGTGTGGATTTAAACAAAACTAAATCTTCAATGAGACATAGCTTCAGCAAACCAAAAGTATATATAGCACTATATATACCCTGTAGTGCAGTAGTACCTGTAGGACGTGGCAATAATATAGCAAAATGAATAATATTTAATTATTGTAGTTACATGAGAAAAACAATGCTTGTCCATATTGCTACGCCGTCGCGCGCCCCACACCGTGCATCGCGCACCGCTGCAACTGTTGCATGCCCTTATGTCCCTGCGTTGTTCATGGGGAGCGTTGCGGCGCTGTCTGTCGTGTGGTGGTGTCACGTCCTTGTCGGTATCGTCGTCGGCGGGGCATGGCGACATCTCGTGTCGTAGAGGCGCATAGCCGAAGCGGTGCACTGTCGCAACCTGCGACACGAAACTGCCCACGAGCAGTGTGCAGCTGGGGCACGCGTCACAGCCGCGCGCGCAGCAGAACGCACGAGACGTGGCATCAACACGCGCACGCGCACGCGCCGCGATTGCGACGACGCGCGAGATACCGCCGCGCCGCTGCGCGTTTCCGCCTGTTACGTTGTGGCGTTGTCGCTTCGTCGCGCTATTGCGCCACATTGAGGCACCGCTGTTGGCGTGCTGTTGTGCGGTGTCGTTGCCATTGCGCGGTCGATGCGTCAGCCGTCATGCCGCAGGAAAGTGTCGCGTAGTTGCATAGAAGGGGAAGGGGGCGTGCGGAACGGATGGGCAGCCACTAGGGGCGCTCTGGGTCGTTGCATGAGTGCACTGGTGTTTTGCGTCACGTCGTCGTGCTGTTGGTAGGTCACGACACATCATGTAGTTAGTCAGGGACTGCATGAGCGTGACAAACTCACCTGGGGGCAAGCTGTGCGAGTGACTTGAGCTCCCGAGTGCCAAAGATATGCGCAAGCGTGCCAACAAACACGCATGAGCGTGCACAAACACCTCTGCCCATTAGAGCTCACGGTCTCGCAAACGCTGGCGGTTTTCGCTGAGAATGGCCTCGAGGGGCCGTGGCGGCGTGTCAACTGTCGGAGAGGTACAATATGTGCTTACCTCGGACCTCATGTGTCTTGGGGGGCACGAGCGGCTAGGGAGTTTGTCGTTGCTATGAGCAAAGACCTCAAGTTACCTGATGGTCTGTGCGTTGTTATGTCAGACCTATGGCGCCAGCGGCAACGTCCCAGACGCCCTTTCTTTTCCTCGCCTCGAATTTCAACACCATGTCTCCCACCTTTGTCTTGCCCACTGCGCCCATTCGCCAAGGTGAGTACACAACAGCCCCAGTTGACAAACACTGACAGCGCGCACAGCGCCCCTTATCCTAACGCATCGACGCTACGTGAGAACACGACGTGATAAAAAACGACACGACGACACCCCAACATGACATGACGATGCGACGCAGCACACCGGTGCACTCACGCAACGACTCCAGGCGCCCCATCCCTTCCGGCACGCCCCCTTCCCCTTCTATGCGACTTGCGACACTGCGGCACGACCGTGTGACGCATTGATCACGCGCAACGGCCACAACACAGCAGAACAGCACACGCAACAACAACGCGACAACGCGACGCAATGCGATGAGTGACGATGCTGCAACGCAACGAGCCGACGGCGCAGCGGCGCGACGACACATCTCGCGCGTTGGGCGTCGCAATCGCGGTGCGTGCGCGTATTGGCTACGCCAAAAAGTGACGTCTCGCGCGTTTTGCTGCGCGCCATGGCTGTGACGCGTGCCCCTGCCAAAATTGCCCGTGGGCAGTTTCGTGTCGCAGGTCGCGACGGCACCGGCGCCTGGGCTACACAACGACAACGCGACAACGCGATGCGTCGATGGCGCGGCAACGACAACGCAACGCAACGCGAGGAGCTGGGGACGACGCTGCAACGCCATCATTGACGGCGCAGCGCGACGACGCATCTCGCGCGTTGGGCGTCGCAATCGTGGCGCATGCGCATGTTGGTGCCAAATACCGCCGTGCGTTCGCCGCGTGCTGCAAAGGCGATGCGTGCCCTCACTGGCACCGCCTGCGGGCAGTTTCGTGTCGCAGGTCGCGACGGCACGGCGCCGCTCACGCACCATCACGTGACGTGACGCGACGACGACACTGACGCTTACGCAACGCCACAAGCTGACGGCGCAGCGTTGACGACGCCGTCTCGCACGTTAGACGTCGCGATTGCGGCGGGTGCGCGTGTTAGCGCCACGCCTGCGGTTCTGCTGCGCGCAGTTGTGACGCGTGCCCCGGCGGCATCGCCATTGGCGGTTTTGTGTCGCAGGTCGCGCAGGCACGCTGTTTCAATATGCAACAACAACCGACACACCTCTACAACACAAAGATACGTCGCCGCCCCGCCGATGGCGAAGATACTGACAAGGACGTGACATCACCATCGACGGACAGCGCCGCAACTTCTGGCCGGAACAACGCAGGGACATAAGGGCATGCTGGTGCAACAGTGCGCGATGCACAAGAAAGTGCGGGAGCGCGATGGCATAGCAATATGGACACAAGCATTGCTCTTTCTCATGTAACTACAATAATTAAATATTATTCATTTATGCCATATTGGTTGCCACGTCCTACAGGCACTACTGCACTACAGGTATATATAGTGCTATATATACTTTTCGGTTTTTTGCTGAAGCTATGTCTCATTGAAGATTTAGTTTGTTTGAATCCACACTAATTATGATAAAGCACAAAAGATCTTTATGGCTTGTGATTCCATCAAAGAGGATGCAAAGAGGGAACCTAGCTGTTTTGCGATTTTTTGGATTCTTTTGATATCAAATTCCTTTCAAGGTCTTTAGAGCTCATGTCACTTTTGCTGATGTAGTAATGTCGGGGTGTCCAAAGAATCATATGTAGTGGGTTGTCCATATGGTCCATGAGGGTCAAGTCCAGTAGCACCAAGAGAAAGTCCAAGGGCAGCGGGAGTGGCATCCATGCATGGGTGCAGCACCACGGCCAGCCCAAGCTGAAAGATCTTCACAAGGTGTGACAAAGGCCCCAGATGGAGAGCAGCACTGCCGCGCGCCTCGGCTGGGACGTACGAGGCAGACTTAGCACGAGCAAGACTATGAGCAATATCCAAGGCGTTAGAGTCAGTAATGAACCTATTGTGAATAGCAAAAACCGCAGCTTGAATGGCATCAGCAGTGCCGATAAGTTTGTCTGTGGAGAAGGCATGGGGGAGGGCAGGAAGGGGCTACGGGGCGAAAGACGGAATGATGGGTGTAGGTGGCATAGACTCTAGACATGAGGACATGCCCATCGTGCCAAGATAATGCGTCAATTCGGACGTGAAGCTAAGAGTCACAGAAATGATTTCGGTCCAAACATCATTTCATGAGGGCGTTGAGGAGGAATAATGCGACCTTTTCGGCACAGGTGTCAAAAAGACAGACCGGGCGAGCGCCTTTCTGAAAGCGCAAAAACCTCAGCAGATAAAGAAGAAGCTTGTTCAGCAAAAGGCATCGTGGTAAACCAAGCCCTTTTCCAAAGTCTTCAAAGGCAGAGCCAAGAGTGCATTTGTACATAGTTTCAGCGACGTGGTCAGCCTCCTGGAGGCTTCAACTAATGGGGCCAGCAGCGCAGGTGTAGGCGAGGACGATGTAGAGGAAACACCCTTCTGGGATAGGGTTAAGGGCGGACTGAATGCGCTCAGGAGGCGCAGGTAGCTGATTGAACAGGGAAGCAGGAGTGGAACGGGGGGTGCGACTGAGAAGGCGCGCTGATATCAATGTTTCTCTATGGCGGGCGGAGTAATATGCATGGCTTGATCCTCGTCCACGACCGTGCGCGGAAGAGAGAGTTCGCGCTAGCCAGTAGAAGGGTGGAGCATTGATCCGGCTCGGGCTCTCCGCCAGCTTGAATGCCAGAGACGGTGGTGGGGGGATTCGGCAATATGTTTATGAGAACGGGTGTTTTGATAGGGTTTGTCTCGAGAAGCCTCGGAGAATGGCGACACCAAGAGTATTCCTGTCGGGACCGATACCATTCGACTCAGAACGAGCAGGAGAATGGATGTCCGGAGCGACAACTACATTGGGCGGCGCCAGAAATTCCTCATCAGGCGGGTTGAATTTGAAATAACAGACATGCACCAGTGGTGGTGGAAGGTGTGTGTGGCACGTGCCCGCAAACCAAACCAGTTTGCGGCAATTTGTGCTCTCCCAGGGACTGATCGGCGCTTACCGGTTGTTGAACAAGCGACCAGATTGCAATGATATAGTCCACCATGGACCAGCTTGACGGTGTTACTCCACTACTAGAACTCGCCTTTATAGCAGGTAAGTTGTATGCGCATTAACATTGAGTAAGGCTTTCCAACACATTTGCAGCACGCGACATTGATAGGCGGTCCCAGGACGTTATCATTCATCGTGTTCGTCAACTCGATCGCTGCGGCAATTTCTCGTAACTCATTCCCCGTCCATTCCCTAGCGACAATGTCTACAACTTTCCCAGCGGTGCAGCGAACTCGTCAACACATTTCAAGCAGATGAAGAACGCTCTCTGGATGATACCAAGTTGCGCGAAGCGGACGAGCTAGAAGAGTGCGTGGCTCGAGGAATTGTCGAATTTGACGCTGGTGTTGACTGATTTGAGTAGGGTTTTGCTCAAGATCAGGAAGAGAGTCATTGAGTGGGCAAATCTGAAGTGAGTGTCTTGCTTGACACATGTGGCTGGTAGAGTACCTGGTTTAATTGGTGACCTTTGCGCTAGCCGTGTAAAGTCGTTTATGCGACAGGGTCAGATATCTAGCGACATCGATGCATTCAACAGGTTACTCGACACTCATGTGCTCAAATTCCAGGTGGGGCGTGTGCCAACTACGTTATAGATAAGGCCACCGATGGCGTCGTGTCAGATTGTTAGCAGCGCGAAACTGCATATGCAGCAGCGAAAGATGGACCTATACCGGCAAAACGACCGTGAAGAAGTCAAGGAGATGTACGTGCATGTGAGATATTGGCCATCCAACTCGTTGAACCAACGAATGCACAGGCTTCACAAATTCATACGCAACGTGGAAGATCTTTCCACGGCAGTGGAGATGAGGGATGACGTACCGGCGCTCATGCAAACAATTCAAGAGGTAAGCCCGTTTATGATCTTCCCAAACTCGAACATAGCACTCACCAGGTGAACAGGAACTCCAAGACGAGCAGCCCGATACGAAGACCTATCTCGCGCTGCGAAACGGGCTCGACACGCTCTACACCAAAACCAGGATCCTTCCTCCACTCACGAATTGTGGGTTTATGTGGTGTTGTGAGTGGGCGCTCGTACTGACGTTGTCGTGAAGTATCTGGCCAAGTTACCAAACTCAGCGAGCACCCTGTCGCTGAGGGTGGAATAGCCGATATCTACAAGGGTCAGTGGGTAGGCGATGAAAAGGTAATGCTCAAGGCTATTCGACATGTGGAAAGCGAGTCCGCCATCAAGGTGTGTGCTCATTATTTTGTAGCACTCATCTCCACCTAACTTGCCGGACAGCGACTCCACCATGAGGTGGGTATCTGGCGTAGACTCGAGCACATTAACATACTCCGTTTTTACGGGGTATGTTATATTGGCCCCCGATTATATACAGTTGCCCCCTGGGAAGATGGGGGGAACCTGTTGATGTACATTCGCAGCCACTCGGACTGCGACCGCATGAAGTAGCAATCTTTCCAACTTGTCTACGATGTCGGCTGATTCCTGTCTCAGGTTGCTGAGCGAGGTCGCCCTGGGACTGGAGTATCTACACAGCTTCAAGCCAACAATTGTTCATGGGGATCTGCGGGCGGTGGGTTCCCACGCACCGCCATAGCGATGCACTATTGACGCCAAGGGGCCAGGCAAACGTGCTCGTCTCCGCGACAGGGAAAGCTTTATTGGCTGACTTTGGATTGAGTGAGATCGTTGCAGAGGAAGAAGGCACCATGGTGTCCTCCACTAGCTTGGAAAATGCTGGCTCGTCCCGGTGGATGGCACGTGAGTATATGCACTAGCATGACTGTTCTATTTCTAACTTTTTCCCAGCGGAGCTGTTCCAACTCGACGCCAGCATATCGTCTTCTTCTGTTACGCCCCATAGCGGTATGTTTGCATTTCGGTTTGTTGCTGACACTGACCTGTCATACAGACGTCTGGTCGTTCGGAATGCTTTGCCTTGGTATGTTATATTCTTTTATGTTCAAGTGAGCTCATGACCTTATACACTTCAGAGGTACTCACGGGGTTCCCCCCATTTTCCCCCAGGTTTCGCATCGATGCGCAAGTCATCGCAGCGCTTATTCAAAGATACCTGCCTGAACGCCCAGAGCCCTTGGAACTAATGCACAAGCGTGGCCTTTCAGATGAGATGTGGGAAGTCATTAATCGATGCTGGGCCTGGAGACCAGCCGAGCGACCGGAAATGCGTATTTTGTCATCAAAGGTCCGGGCGCTTCATGTGGAATACTTGAGGCACTATGGGGTTACGAGCGTGTGTAAGTTAGTACGCGAATCATGTTCACCTAGTACTGATCGGTTTACAGCAAGTAATAATTTGAGTGATTATCCATCAATGATGTATTTTGACGGATCAGTAGGTGCAATTTGATACAAGAATGTCACAGTATTAACAACTTTTTCAGGTTTGGGGTTCAACAGAAAACCTGGCGCTGGGCCCACCGCCGAGGAACATAGAAACAATATCCTTCAACGGCACTATAGCAAGTCAGGGATCTGGGCCGAGGTTCTCGAGCGTATACAATGCTAGCTTAATGTCAAATTAGTTTGACACTCACACCAGGGTTGTATAGAACGAGCACAATAAATGTAATGCTCATTTTTGATCGAGAATATTCAAGGGACTCCTAGAACCCAAGTGTTGGACAGCCATGAACAAAATTTAATGACAAAAGGGCCACCCACCTATTCCTGAAAGGTGCCAATAATCTGTTCTTGCTCGCAGGAAAAATGTCAGGTAATGTTAATTACGGTAACCGCAGGCCCACACCATTGCGAGGGCGCGATTCCCAAGAATGGTTGTGGTTATTGACTCGGGTGAAATACAACATAGCTCAAGTTAATTATTTAAATATAATAGATAACAAACGCTAATAATATCATGAATATACCGCAGTGTTTTAGCTAGCGTACGATCCGCTAAACAACAAAACTATTTGAACACAAGCACAAAGCTTAAGGTTGCATCTTGACTTCAAAAATTATGACTCGTAGTCTTTACTAAACCATCATTAGAATATCCCGGGCCCCTAGTGATGGATGTCCCTGACGGGTGACACACATTCTCTGCAAAACTAGCCTGGGTTAGCATCGTTACAAGCCAAAAGTCGATCACTATATGCACTCACCGAACCTACACCTTTTCCACAGATCCCACCTTCGAACGCTCCCACGCTGCCTCATTCCTTAGCTTCCAGGAAAATACGGCAATGGCGATGAGGAGTCCACTCTCGATGATCGCGGCACCGTCCGCCGCCAAATCAGCTACGACATTTGCGCCCGGGTCTTGGTCGTACCAAAGTTCCCACATGTTCAAACGCTGGAATGTGATCGATAATATACCGCCCGCCAACCAAGCCAAAGCTATAAACACCATAAGACAGATGTTGAAAGCGTGTCTGAGGGACCCGAATCGTAGAGCCGCCGGAGAATTCCAGTCAAAGACGTCTGGCTCGGTCTTTTTTACGATTAAGCAGCGGACGGTGATATGGTGTATAAGAGTAACGCCAAACGCTGCGTGGATGAGCCAGAGAGAACCAGCGCCAAATAGCGCCATACTGAACCCGAACGAGATCAGGCCAAAGACACAGGATGCGATGAACAAGTTGGCGAGATGTTTGCCAGCTTTGCTCGCGGGGAATACAGTGCGTTTAGTGGTGTCGGTCATGGTGGTGTGTGACCTTGATGGCCACGAATACGCGGCCATTTATGCCACCTACACCATATGGCTCCATGTGTACTGCCTTTGGCTTGGCACGCACTCGCTTGACCTGAGGTTATTTGGGACCGATGATCAACGTCATTACCAAGATTCGCAGCACCGCACCAATGGGATCCCCGGACACCACCCCGTCATTGAGGGCCAGCGGGTATATATCTCTTACTCAAAACACACGCATATATACATATATACCTTATTGTGCACAATTGCAATCACAATAGGCACATTTGGCATGTAAACAATGCGACAATGTCGACGACGAACAACCACATGGCGAGCTCTAAGGGGTATTGTAGATTCATTCAAGTTGCTTGCAATGGTCCTACCCTCAAAAGTCTATGTTTCCCACTTTCAGCAAATGTTCGCCTCATTGAGGGTCATAAAAGCTTCCTAGGTCCGCGAAATCAACTCAGTTACCCACGACCGTTAAATGATCACCATGAGGCCGAGATTTTCGACAACACATAGCCATAGCGATGAAATCCAAGGCCTGTCCGGCTAGCGCTGTAGCGTCAATGCAAGGTAGTCCAACTTGGATTATGGAAGTTCCTAAAGAATTCGAAGCAACAAACACAAAGCAATCGAATTGACAAGGGATTTCTAATGTGCCGTCTAAGAAGACGCGTCTTTCCATTCGCTGCGCAGCCTGTGTTTGAGAGCGTAGTTAGAAATAGGGGGAGCCAAGACGTTAGCATGGATGGCCCAGGATGGACCCAACGCTTCCGAGTCCTTGTGTTGGAAATCGCCAGACCAAGTTGCCCGATGGCTGTGCATGCTGCACGGAAAGGGAACATGTGGTTCATATAATTTTGTTACCTATTCGGAAGCCCGCCGAGAATAGTACGGTCATGGCCAACGCCAGTCATCAGCATCCACACCAAAAACGTAATCCGCACAAGATGAATTTCTCAGCGCAATAATCTGTACTGTATCTACAGCATATAACAAGCAAAGGACAAAAGCATATAGGTACGACAAAACACAAAGACACAAAAGTAACATACTTGACCTAAAACATCATCACCACTCCAAAAACACCTCATCGCGCCGTCTCGCAAGCAACACACTTGCTAGCTGCGTCCTTGTTTGAGACCCCGCATAGGCTACACTTCCAACCAGAAACAGTGGGCGGTTTCATCCCTGCAGCGGCCCAGTCAAAGGACATAGTCTTCGCGACGGGCGCGGGAGCGGGCGTCGGTGCAGGGGCAGCAGCAGAGGCGGCACCAGACTTGGGTGCCTCGCAAATGGTGCACTTGTCGGTGGCGCTCGCGGGATTGCTCAACATGCACACCCCGCACGTCCACTGGCTCCCACTCGCAGTCGTAGGGGCTTTCATCCCAGCTGCAGCCCAATCAAACGATGCGGTCTTGGTGACTGGTGCAGGAGCGGGTGTTGATGCAGGGGCAGGAACAGCGGCGGCGGCACCAGGCTTAGGGGCCTCACAAATGGTGCATTTGTCAGTAGCGCTCGCAGGATTGCTCAACATGCACATCCCACACGTCCACTGGCTCCCACTCGCGGTCGTAGGGGGCTTCATCCCAGCCGCAGCCCAATCAAACGATGCAGTCTTGGTGCCCGGCGCAGGAGCGGGCGCTAGTGCAGGGGTGGGGGCAGCAGCGACAGCACCAGGCTTGGGCGCCTCGCAAATGGTGCACTTGTCGGCGGCACTCGCAGGGTTGCTCAACATACATATCTCGCACGTCCACTGGCTCCCACTGGCAGTCGTAGGGGGCTTCATCCCAGCCGCAGCCCAGTCAAACGACGCGGTCTTGGTAACTGGAGCAGCAGTTGAACTAGACGCGCCAAAGGTAAATGTCGGCAACTTGGAAACAGGTAACTGGGCAGCAGAGCGGGCTTCCAATGTCTTGGGAGCCTTGGAAGCCAGAACCGGGGCAGTAAATGAGAATACGGGGAGAGCAGAGACGGGGATGCTTTGCGCCGAGTTCTTGAGCTCTGCCTCGGACATGGGGGCGACAGGCTTAGGCTTGGGTTCGGGGGCAGCAAAAGGAAGTGATGAGGTCACCTTGGGAGGAGGTGGGAAGAATACTGGAGCTGGCTTGGTCTCGGGCACAGGTGTTGGTGGCTCGGCCTTGGGAACCTCTACCTTCTCCACCTTTGCTGGCTCGGCCTTAGCACTAAACAATGGCGCATCAATCTTGACAGGCTCCTTCTTGGCAGGCAACTGCGCATGCGAAAGTGTTGGAGCAGGCGGCGGCACCGGCGCAGAAAACATCCCAGACCCGAACGAAAACGCATTCGACCCAAATCCTCCAAACCCAGAGCCAGCCTTTTCAGGAGCTGGAATTTCCATAATCTCGTCTTCCTCGTCCTCGATCGGCACGCTCATCTCACGCAACGGACTGGGTCGTGCAGGTGAATGCAACGAAAACGATGGCCTTTGCCTGGGAAGACCCAACATTCCTGTGCTCGTTCCGTTTTGGGCTGGCGGTGGCTTGTGATGATTGACTTCGAGGGACAATGATGGCCGGCCGGTTGTGCTTTGTTTGGACTCTGGCTGAGGAGTCTCGTCCACTTCAATGATCTCAATCTCGTCAGACTCGACTGGAATAGGCGCAGAGGGTTCCTCGACGATTGGGGGAGGGCGCCGAGCTTTAGGTGTAGTGTCTTTGGGAGAGGGTGCAGTGAACGTAAACGTAGGAGGTTGGATAGTTGTTTTGACTGGGGGAGGGGCGGGAGCTGCTGACTCGGTTTTGACTTTCTTGACATTAGGCTACGAACAGAGGCTCAGTTAGCAAGAGGAACAATACGCGTAATAAAAACTCACTCGAACGTCGGTCTTCTCAATCTTCTCAATCAACGACAATGGCTTCTCGGTCTCTTGCTTCGCGGTCGTCGCACTACTCTTAGCAGCGGGTCTCGCACTTTGCTATAAAACCACCACATAATTAGCACCGCTGCTATCGAACGCCACTAATCCAACTTACCCGCCTAGGCTTGCGGACCTTAGGCGCAGTTATGACCGGCTGGAGAATTGCATCCTCATATGGATTCGAAAACACCGACTGATCGACGACCTTTTCCTTTGCCTGCTCCTTCTTTTCACGCTCCTTATCCTCTGCAAGCATGTCCCTCATGACGTCTGCCACGAGGCTAGATCGAGGCTTAGATTTTGCCGCTGGCTTGGCCGTAGGGGGAGACTTGATAATATCTTCAGAAGCTGGGCGAGACAAGGACGACGAAGGCGACGGGGCCTGCGCACGCAAAACAACCCGCGGTGGGGAAGGCGAATTGAGCTTGGTCATTTGACGCAGAGGCGAGGGCATATTCGGCTGAGCGCTCAAACTAAACACCCTCGCCACCCCACTTGCAGGGGCATCCGCACTCTTGGCCGGTTCGTGGGTCGAAACAGGTGCTCCCTGCCCATCGTTTGTCCTTCGCTTCTTCCCACCTCCATCCTCCTCCGAGTCCCTCATGCCACGCTTGTCTCCCACGGCGCTCGGGTCTGGTGCCACGTTCTCCGCCATGGCCTGTTGACGCGTCTTTTGCTTCTCCAGCAATTTTTGATGCTCGCGGAGAGTAAAGCCAGCCTTGGTAGCGGCTGTCGAACGCTTTGTCGATCCCCCATAGTTGATCGGCCGACGTCTGCGAGGTGCCACAGGTGCCCCAGAACCCGGACCTGAACCCGAAGCCCGGTTCACATCGCGTACAGATGGACCCGAAAGGTTGAACCCAAGACCTGTCGAGGCTGGGGCCGCCGAATCAGGTGCGGCGAGAGAATTGGAGGAAGACAGGCTGTTTCGTTGCGGAGCAGGGAAGGAAGCCTTGAGGAACGAAAACGAGGGAACACCATTGTACGGATCCACATCAGGAGACTGCTCGGCGTCTGATTCAGCAATGAGCTGGGCGACTTTTTTGCGTTCTTCTGGGGTAAGTGGAGCCTTGCCCTTGGCCGCAAAGAACTCTGCGAGGACTTCGGAACTCGTTTTGCCTGGGGGGTTGTGGGTTTCGAGGGTGGGTTTGGTGGTGAATGAAAATGAACTCGGTTTTGTGTTGGGTGGGCGGTTGGCAGCAAATGAAGTCTCAAGGGGATTACCGGGTGTGAAAGGTGGTGGACTGGGCTCGACGGTAGAGGCGAAACCACCATAGGAACCGTTGCCCCCAGGGAAGCTGGGACGGGGGGTGCGCTTGGCAGCCGCGCGAGAAACAGTAGCAAAGGCGGGCTGGACAGAGCGACGGGGGCGGTTGAGGGGGGCTATTTGCGACGTGGAAGCCGAGGGTTTTATGTCGGGGTCAGCGGGAGGGAGGATAGAGGATGGGGGGAGGATTTTCGGCTTGGGAATGCATTGTTGAAGCTGGGAAATGTCAGAGAGAGTTAACCAACAAAACAGACTACATACCGAATGGCCCAGTCGCGAGAGCGAATCCGCAGCAGTGTCATCTCGTCGTGGTGCTCCAAAGGTAGGTTCCTCCAGCGCTTGTTGTTCAACATCAGTGCTGCCGTCATCGTCGCTGTGGTCGCTGTGGTCGCTGTCTACAGCAGTTTGAGGCGGCAATGGCACCGAATGCGACGACTTGCGACGAAATGGAAAAGAGAGAAAGGAGAAGAGCGAAGACAATGAAGATGATGACTGGAGCTTGGGGATTGGTGGAGAATTACGGGTATTTCTCCGTTTATAAGGCGAACTCTCTTCACGGCGAGTCCGCCTGAGAATGCTACCAGCTCCGTTCTGTCGTGTCGCCATCAGTCAAGTGATGTGGTTGTCGAAAACAAAGTCCAACATGTGTGGCGGGGATCTTTGTTTGTCGTCATTTGGCCATCAGCTGTCAACACTAAATGGCTTAGCATATATAGACCACATTCGGCCATAGCACAATGAGTTCCATTCGAAGACCTCGAGGACCGCCTCGTTCCTATGTTCGAGGCCACTTTTCCAAACACGTATCGTAGATTGGCGCTAATCCACCCTTTTCCATTGCTGTGCTTTTCGCTTTCTCCCAACCACTTCCACGTCTGGACACAGCATTCTCCCATCTAGCTTATAACGCGGAAGGTCCAGCGTCACAACTCAACTCAACCTTATCCCAAGCATGCCCCACCCAAGTGTCCACAAGAAGCTTCAAGAGCGCTCCAACTTGATCGAACGCGCTCGAGACCCAGTAAAGCAAAACGTTAGCGACAAGCTCACTGGAGAAATCATCTCCGCCACCAGTATGTTCAATAGTGTGCACTGATAACGCTGTATATTCATAAATCAACCTAGTCCAAGAACTCGTAGCTGGCATCAAGGAAAAAAGATGGACCGCCACCCAGACTGTCTCTGCGTACATCGCCCAGGCCATCAAAGCCCATGATGCCACAAATTGCTTGACTGAAGGTACGCGTCATATATCTATTTACCAATTCTTGCCTAAATTTTTGTTCAGTCTTGTTCGATTCGGCCTTCAAGAGGGCCAAAGAGTTGGACGAAGAGTTTACAAAGACCGGCGAACTCTGCGGTCCTTTACACGGTGTACCATTGACCTTCAAAGTGAGTATCCGCGTTATTTTACAGAGATATTTCTAATCTACGTATCGTGCAGGACCAATGTTCGCGAGTTTATTTTCGCCTTATTTCCCCTTTACTGACCCTACTGCTCAGACAAGATTGAAGGCTTCGACAACACAATTGGATTCACTCAGTGAGTATTCCTTACACTCTGCTTGCGCCAGTGTACTGATTTTCTCTAGTTGGATCGATCAGCACGCAACTCAAGACGCCGAGGTACTTGTCTCGAAGCACAAGCCTAAACACGTGTACTGACCCTCTATTCAGCTGGTGGCCCAAGCCCGTGCCATGGGAGGCATCCCAATTGCCAAGACCAATGTCCCCCAAACAATGATGTCTTTTGAATGTGTCAATCCTCTTTGGGGAAGGTCCACAAATCCATACAGCGCCGACCACACATGTGGAGGAAGTTCCGGTGGAGAGGCTGCTGTCCTTAGGTTCAGCGGTAGCGCGCTGGGCATGGGGTCGGATATCGGTGGCAGCTTGCGGTACGTTTAAGCGCCACATACCAGAGCCAAAAGGCGCTCAACCCATTATACAGAATCCCAACATCGTATTGTGGAATTTACAGCCTAAAACCCACAGACGGGAGGTTCAGCGGTCGCGGGGCAGTAGGTACGAGTGACCACCAATCATCCCAAATTCGTGCTGATTTAGCTTTCTAAAAGGCTGCGTGCCGGGCTTTATGGGTGTAACGACGGTTTACGGACCTATGGCAAGGTACCTAGTTAACCATCTCTCTACCTAAAAAGTCTCATTAACTTCACCTCAGGTCCGTAGCAGACGTCAAGTATGCATGTGAAATCTTTTTCGGCCGCCCGGCTATCACACCCTCCGCAACCCTACCACCAGTCAAATACCGAACCGACTTAGACTTTAGCAAACCCTTCAAGATTGGTTACTTCAAATCCGGTAAGCCTGCACCGACACACGTCTGGTCTCCTCATTCTAAACTAGAACTTTGCAGATCGTTTCGTCCGTGCGTCTCCAGCGTGTCAACGAGCTGTGCACGAAAGTGTAAAAGCCCTCGAAAAAGAGGGACATAGTTGTGTGGAAATTAGCCCTCCGGATGGTGAGTGCCCCAAATACAACGCGTGATATATTTCTAATAAAAAAACTAGTGGTCGAGATGTTGAAGTTGTTCGTCGAACTGACGTCTGCAGACGGGTACCAGACCATGATGTCGCACTTACAATCAGATCAGCAAGAACCAGCGCTCTTCTTGGTCACGCTTGGACCACGCCTTCCTGGTGAGTTTACCACGCTCTCGCTCTTCTCTGCCCCCCTAATTTACACCAACACAGCTTTTGTCCGTGCAATCACCAACCTCCTCGTGAATACTTTTATCCACGACTCGTCATTTACATACCTCTTCGGCGCGTCTCGTCCTCGCAGCGTTACGGAGCTCTGGGAAGCCTCGGCAAAACGACTCGCAGCTGACTCGACTCTCCAAAACCATTTCTGGTCTCAATCAGCAGGCGCACTCGGGCTAGACGCCATCATTTGCCCAGTTCAGGCGCTCCCTGGTCTTCCCCACGGGGCAACCAAGACTCTCACACCGCTCGCAGCGGGGACCATTGCCTGGAACGTGATCGAGTGCCCAGTTGGAGTCGTCCCAGTCACACGAGTCGATTCGAAACTCGACGCGTTGCCGAGCGATTGGCTGGGACAAGGATCTGAGGGCCCTGTCTTGTACCCATCCCCTGAGAAAGTGGTCAAGGAGAGGACGACGAGTCCGTCGTATATGATGGAGCGAGCGGTGTACGGATCGGGCAAGAGGCTACTTCAACCATTAGATGATCCTGTGCCAGTGTATGACGCAGAGAAGATGGAAGGACTACCGGTTGGAGTGCAGATTGTCGGACGACCATGGGAAGATGAAAAGGTCGTGCACATCATGGAAGCTCTAGACAAGGCGCTGGGCGAAAGAGACTTTATGCCAACAGCCGGAGAGGAGTGGAAATCGGCCTAGACGTGAATATATTTTCTATATGCAATTGTCTGTTTTCTTGATATATGTATTCTAGATAAACTAACCCTAAAGTATGACTTCATTTTTACTGTAAATTTACCTGATTGGATAATCCTTATGCATGAACCCAATTCCCCGGAGAGTGTAAATAATAAGCATTTTATCAGAACATCACTGGCAAATTTGCTTCAGTACAATCTGCGTAACTGCGAAAACTTATTTTGTAGGTCGGCCAGCTCGTCGATCTTCTCGCCGCTGCTGAAGCTATTCAGAGCAAACCCATAATGTAAACTAGTCTGAAGAGATATAAAGAACCGGCTTACCCATGCTGCTTTGCATTCTAAGGCCGCTCATCAACGACATATCAGTCAACGAGTAGCTTGTCTGGCGCATACCTCGATAGGCTTCGAAGTATTCCATGCATTTATCACGATCGAAATTATACTTGTTTAAACACGCATAAGAAGCCTTGGAAGCTCCTTCGCAGGGACTACTCGTCGTCATGTTATTCGAGCATATCACACGATGCTAACATTACAGCTCACTCGATGAACCTGGATACGGTATCCCGACCTTGGAATGCTTCTCGATAGTTCAAATTAGCCTCCTAACGACTAGATTAGTCTAAAAGTAAGAATCTTCTACTCCCACTGACTTTGATCTCGGGGGAATCGATAGGGGGGGGATCGGGGAAGTTTCCTGGCTGCTCTGTTGTCCTAGTTGTCATCGTCAGATGTTCAAAGATTGTTACATTACTATGATCGGCGATCACATGACTGTGTGCACTACGGCTAGTTACGGAGATATTCTTGTCTAAATGAACAATTTATACGGGTGCGTTGAGCGTAAAACGCGTTGCAAGTATGTTACATTAAAATTATTGATTTTCAATGTGGAGTTCGTATAGACACCTGGGGTTTGTTGTTATTCAAGATCATTGACCTTTACTGAACCTCTGACTCCCCCAAGATGCGGATCCACCACCCAGTGCACATTCAGGTGATACTGGAAAATTAGATGTTGCCTCGGACCCGAGGATCGTCAACCGACAAAACTCCTCTAGAGGGGCCGAGCAGCAAAATGTTCGGGCGGGTTGCGAACACAAGACTAACGTTCACAAGCCCACTGAGCCGAAAAGAGAAAAAGAATATAAAGAGTGCAGCTGCAAATCCGCCTAAATTAGGATCTTCTGTCAATGACTTTGGTGGTAACTCGAAGGTAGTCCATCTAACGATCGAGAGTGGCAAAGTTTGCAGAGTATATGCGCAAGGGTACCTGATTAATTAATATTTCGGACTAGTTAGCTATAGGTATCTTTAAATTAAGGGAGACTTTCATTGACTTACAGAAGCATGCGCCATGCCATAGAACGCAATTCTTGTTGTTCATCTTCCCCCTCGCTCCGAACAACACCAAAAGGGTCTTCATTACTTACTGGAGCTCGAGGATGGGACAGATTGCCTGCAGGAAAATGCCATTCCCAACGCACTTTACCACCGCTGCTCTCTCGAAAGACCAGGTTTCCACGAGAGAATAGGAACAGAGGCACATATAGGCCAATGTTACCTAATCCGCAGACCCAATACCTATGAATAATTGGCTAAGCACCAGGTTAGCAGGCAAAGGATCCCTCGTTCACTAACCACAGATATGTGCCGCCAATGCGAGCACCTGGATAGTCGGAGCTAATCCAGCACCCTGGTGAGGCGATGAAACCATCAATAACGTCCAATCACGTAGTATTAGGTGCCACTTACAGAATGGTGTGGGGGCATAGAAGGGGGAACTATCCTCATGATGCACCACCCATCCTAATAATGAAAACAGAAAGACGAAGGCCCAGATGGACAACGAGACCAATAGCCAAATCATTAAAGAGTATCTAGTGCGCTGACTTCTGTAGATAGATATCCAGGTATGAACCGCGATAGCTGTAGTGAAAAGTGAGGTTGACGCGCAACCAATGGTTACAAGGGCGCCCTGGACGCTGCAAAGTCCTCCACAATAGCTACGCCCCTCAATCGCCCACTTGACATCAAAAAAGCCTGAAACAGCAAGGACCAAGTCAGCGAGCATTAAGTTCACCTATTGTACGCAGATTAAAAGCTATAGTGCACTGAATAAGTCAAGTAAATTATGTCACCATGTACGCATCAAGGTTATTTCGTAGAAGTCTCCATGGTCCATGGGGCGGGGAAACGCAATTGCGCCGATACTTGACCTATTTGAATATTCATTCGCAACATCAATGAAAACATGATGAGCAATAGTGAATTCTGTTGTATAAAAAACTTACGAGTACAGTAACCCCAAGAACTACAACAGATGAAAACGATACTAACGACGCCAACCCATTAAACTATAATTTGTCAAATTCACCTAGATTTAATTATATGCACTGTAGCAGTCGGGAACGTTCACTCACGGCTAAACCTACCACGTGACCAGCAGAGAGGCTCGAACTACAGTGATTCGACATGATCGACATGGTCCTGAGCGAGGTAAACTAGGCGGGGCGAGTTTGCTCAGGCGAGTATTTCTAAACCCCTAGCTATTTAACCAACATTTTTTGGACCTAGAGCCACTACTTTTGTTCATAGATTAGTACCATCAAGATCGATCTACTAGTCCACACATATGGGCGCAACGCGACCTGCTCTTTGAACCATGTGGCTGTATTGCCTAGAGCACTGAAAAGACGCCAAGCGCCGCCACACGCACACATTTAGATTATAGATGGGCGATCAATCCATACCTCCAGCTCCGAGTTACGCATGTATATTCCCCACAAGGAGTTAGGCTCAACCACTGGATTGAAACTCGCAGTATTTTCGTCAGGTACAATATTACAATGTGGGCGCCTAGGTACTGTACCTGCTGCTAACTTCAAATTTCCTTCAGTTGCCCGCGCTTGATACAGCCAATGTTCTCCTTTTCTTCGACTCGACCTCTGACCTCTGACTTCTTTCCTAATTGGAACATTCACGTGGCCGTGCTCTAGGCTGTACATGTGACAGACTGAATCCAGGGCAGGACCTATAATCATACAAGACACAACCTACTATAACACCTGAGTCCTAATTACAGCACACTTTTCATTTGCACGGGCTTACCACTGCTGCCCTCTCGAAAGATTAGGTTTTCATGAAAGAATAGGGGGGGGGACATATATAAACTAATGTTATCCAGCCCGCAGATCCGATACCCATGGAAGCATTCGGGCCTACGTAGTCGGAACTGATTCGGTGCTCTGCGGGTGAGGCGAAGAAAATCGCGTACTATAATAATGTCACTTGCGGAATAGTGTGGCAGCGCAAAAGGGGGAATTATTCATATAAGCATGCATGATGAGGTACTCCTTTACATTTGACGGGGAGGTGGAGGCGCCTTCTCAGCTGAGTCAGAGTGGGTGACGATTAATTGTTGTTTACCTTGCCAGGATAATTCCGACTCCTCAACAGCCCGTAAATCCTATTTTCTTGCTCAATTACGCTCCAACGATAACGTTAAAGAAGAAGCGAAATTAGCGCTTACTGGAGTTCACCCCATATAATAGGAGTTTAGAATCATTATCCATATTGGTACCGTGCGTCGCAGGTACTATGATACATTTATGAGTTTTATGGCTATTTGGTACCATAACGCAACCATCTTCTGTGATTAATATTATTAGTGCAGTATATGAGTGTTACAACTAGATGCCTTAATATCCAGTCGGTAACCACTGTGGGGGCTAGACTTGCCAAATCCTAGTGACGCAAATACTGAAAACCCACGAACTAAGTCACTAGCCCTGACCGCCCTCAGTGACCTTCCCGGTGAACCTTACCCCTAGCGCTAACCGGGGGCCAAATTAGTTCCAGAATTAATCCAAATTTACCCCCTTTGGTACGCGAAATCTCAAATCATGATCATGCAAAAGCTCATTGAAGAGAGATGCAAAACACAACTGAAGGCGGACATTTTCGGGTTAGTAATTTTTATTATTATTATCCAGTGCGTAACATGAGGCTCCAGATCCACAGTGCGAACTCATAAGCACGGGTTAGATATTTAAACTTAGCACCATAGCCCAGCAATGTAATAGCCCTCGTAAATGGTCATGATACCTACAGCTGTATTTATTCCTCTGGAGATGCATCTTATAAATTACTATTCTGGCAACTTAAACATGCCGTATATATTTGCCGAAACCTTACTTTTTACGTTTATTTGATACAAATCGAATCCACCCGATGCATACATCTTGTAATTTTTCGCCATAGATCCCGTGCAAAAGTCGCGCAGCTCACTCATTAAACATCAAACCATGACCCATTGGTTTGGACAACACAAGAATTTGAATTATGGATTAGTTCGCGATCTAGGATGTTGAGAGTTGTGCTATATAACGGCGAAGCCGTGGATCTTATACGCGCGCCGAAAATCCAGGATCTTAGTTTGTTTATTCCTTAGCCAGGTACTTCCAGACATATTAGTGTAATCCTACCCTCAAGTTTGTGGTGCTAGATAAATTAAATGCGTATCTTGAACAGTGTTAGGCTCGGATAAGTTATGATATAATAAATGCATATACTGTGGCTAAATTGACAGCGCATCAGTCCACGGCCGTGTCCGATCGCCTGGTCTCGGCCATAGGCCTGAGATATTTGATTGATGCTATTTCCTTTCAGCACTATTTTATACTAAGTGGCCGCTATACAGAAGGGTTCTCCCAGCTTCTTTTGGAGATCTCCGCGCGGGAGTTATCCCCGTCATAGTATAGGCACTGGCCAAGCAAGCATACATACACATGCAATCCCTCGTATCTATATCCAACCAAAAGTACCGGTGCTACGAGAGTTTTATTATCATCGGTATTATTGCCCGATGATGGGCTCGATAGGGGACGCCACACCAGTCCCGTATTTTACCCATGGAGTCGTGGCGTTCGGTTACTACGAGTACTTATTTGCCACCAGGTATCAACTTTCATATTAATGATATCCCTTTCAGCTGAGAGTTTGGTTTCGGTGGCAAGTTAGTAGGGGTTCAACGCCGCACATTGCTGTTTGTAGGTAAATTATTGGTTTTGCGTTCCAACGAGAGAAATAATATCTGAAACATCCTCAAGATCTACGCCGGGTTCCCCAAACGGAGCACCACAACTTTACGCGCCTATTGCCAACGTCTATAGGTCCCGTTTGGATATGCGCGTCCAACCCTGAGTAGATCTCTTCGCTCGCAGCACAAATTTATATATTCTTTCGCTCATTTTGGCTTGCATGCTTGACCGCGGGTTTCTGTTCCGCCTTGGGCCCTGCGTTCCGCTGAAGTGTAGTAAGTAGGCCTACAGTTGAAGCTGAGACTCAAAACATCAGCCAATAGTCCTCTTTATGAGAAAGGGCTGAAACCTAACGCCGTCTCGTGCTTTATGGATCAACAGAGACTGAGAGTGGCGGTGCAATCATGGCTCGGGAGCAATAACATAACGGTGAAGATTGTCTTGTTCCAACTCGAGATTGCTGTCATAAGCCTATGATGCCAGAGCTATTGAACCTTATTGGTGCCGCAAGCCAATTGCTCCCGTTGAGGAGGGCTCAGTCAAAAGCACGGTCGGACCGATAAGCTCGGCTGGGTCAGTCAGGCCTCTGCGCTTCTTCCCACCACATCTCCTTGCCTTCTAAATCTCGCATAGACGTTGCGCTCGTCTCGGCTGGACCACTGGATCCCTTGCGAGTCGAAGATGGTGGCCATGCTTCATTCGTTGGTGGTCAACAGTGTCGTCGCGCATGTACACAGACACCCAGCATTATCAACGAGATGTGATACCACTGTATTATTTCTTCTGCATGGACACCCAGCCCGCGCAGATCATCTCCTTCCGGTGGTGAATGGAACGTTTGACGCACTGGCGAAAAAGGCCGAAACTTCCCCGATGGGAGCCCGAAGAAACCTGCTCATGATTACTTTGGTGAGAGGCTTCGTGCCATATCGTGCGTTAGAGTCGAGTGCGAACAATTAATCCGTTCTATAGGACATTGAAAATACGCATGAGCAACCGGCGCCGGCCGACAATGAGACTGAGGCGTGAGTATATCCGCCCACTACCCTGAGACTCCGTTTGTTCATTGTACCATCGATGTTCCTATAGTCAGCGCGTATACAAAAAACAAGGTAAAGGGATATATGCTCATGAAGTAGACATAAGTGCTGAACAAACTTCTGATAGAACACATGGCGTCGACTGTCTCCATGTTGATCGATATGTTGCCTGCAACGCTGAGCGCTAGCAACAATAAAATGGTCATGTCAGTACTAGTTTTTTTCTCACTACTGTCTTACCTGATAATATTTCTAATAGCGATAAATGGATGGTCGCGGGTGTGTCTCTAGGAGCCCACGCAGCATGGATGGCCATGGACCGAGGTAAGTTCAAACAACCTAACGTGCGACAATGAGATTCAAGGCTAAGATATGATACATCAGACCCCCGTATAGATGTCTGTATACCCATACTCGGTCAGCAACCTTTCACATAATTTTTCAAGCATGCGCTAACATGAGATGTTACTGTATTGTTTGTAGGGTCGCCCGACTTTCTTGATATTACCACCGTTCGGAATACTACTACATACGTCCCCTTATTATCGTCCCTCATGACACCCGCTACTCGAGACTACATCATCAAGAATGATCCCGTGTCACGTCACTCAAATCCTGGAAAGTCCAACCCCTTTATGAACAAGCACGTCCTAGCGGTCGCCGGCGCCCAGGACGCAATGATGCCTCTCTTGCCAACACGCCAATTTATTAATCGCATCGATGTAGGACCTCTGGGTTCAAAGAGGTTGATAATTCAAGAAGGGGTAGGGCACCAGTGCACCCGCGAAATGCTAATCCACCTGGCAGAATTTGTGTGGACACTTGAACTTGAATGAGCGCCGGCGCTAGTCTTTCGTTCTATTTTTACTTGGACAGTTATTGTAGGAATTCTCTTTGCATTTGGTCCTTTCCTGTGACGAGTTCCTAATTGTGTATCTAGACGTATGCGCACATTGTATATCTAGACCTTGAGATAATGTAATGTTAATATATAGATAGTCGATTTTTAATATGCACAGCGCGCAAAGGACATAAGATCCTGCAAGGTTTGACTGATGTCACGCGACGCATATATGAGCACTTGTTTGGTCCGTCGTAATATTGACCTGGATCATGGACTCATTGCAGTGATACAGCATCTATCATTGGGCACACAGGTACATGTACATAAATAGGATAAATAGAATAAATAGAATAAATAGATGTGTTTAAATAAATATGTAACCTAGAAAGTTATGCTCCAAATTACATGGATAAATAACCGATAGATGATTGAAACTTCAGTTAAACCGGCGGGACGCGTGCTTGTAATACAGTCTTGCATACAGGTGGATGGCGATCAGGGCCGACTGTTGAGATAAGTCATGAAATAAACGAGGGACGGTAAATCAGACATCGAGATATTCGTGTACGCGGCCTGGCGTGTTCTGTGTTCGTTTTTTAGCATACAGGACGGCCTTGGGGGCGTGAATGGACGCGACGTACCCTGTGAACTTCAAGGCGACAACAGGGCCCTTCCACTGATAATTAGCTTGCCCGTGAGTTAAGGAATGGACGGAGTTATTGCTATTGATATTCAATTTCAGTCAGTTTTGAATCGTATGATTTTAGGGCTTAAACTCACGTCCGGGAGCCATCTGTCAAGAAGTGAGTTCGGAAGAAAATATGTAACGGAAAGCGGAGGGTTTCTCCTACATGGTTTCAGATCAGTTGTTGATTGTTGGAAACTTTAGCCGCACTTACCGCCAACGCCCTTCGTGATGACCATACTGGATACGTGATTTTCTGGACCAATAAGGCCGTGTAGGCGCGGAATCCAATCCATTGATCCACCAGATATCTCGGTACCGCGGAGTGTTACTGGAACCAACTGGGGGCGGTCCTGATCGACAGGGAAGATCATTGCTGCAGAAATCGTTAAAACTGATTGATTAAAACAAAGTAAATAAACTTACCTTGAACTGTGATCGAGGAGGTATTTGACTGAGCAAATGACCCACACTCTAATCGATGCCTTGGCCAGTCCGACTCAAGATGCTCAGGAGTGCAGTACCATTCGCGTTCGCACCTAAGGAGCAAAGGGATGGCGTTGGCCAGAGAGCCCAAGAGCGAAGAAGTCCGAAGCAACTCACCTGGAGCACCAAGAGGTGCAAAGGCGGCCGCACCAGCACCAATGTTGAATCGCTCCAGAACTCATGTCCAAGTAGGTCTTATACTTGTGTATTTATGGGATTTGCCTAATGATATAATTTATGCCAATATGAACCAAGAGACACCAGAAGAAGAGTTAAAAGCGCTCGAATTCGAGCTGTCTTGAGATCGAAGTGACGAGAAGATGATGCATTCCTGAGCTTTGCAACATCACTTAAGTACTAAGTCTGGTCCTAAACTAAAGTCTGTCGGGTTCGGGGAGTCCGTGCCTCAACTCTGAGGCACGGCGTGCTAGGATACGCCTAGAAGTTGCGACCCGATTTGAGTCGGTGATACGGAGCTGTGTTCTGCCGCCCACGAGAGATTAGCGATCGAGTTTCCACTCAGTCATATGCATACGTCCAGTGAAACGAGGTGACGGTTGATAGAGAATAATGATAATCAAGTTCAGGTTGAGTCATCAGCTATCAGCCAAGACGAGAGTAATAGATGTGGCTAGACAATCTCTCGGTGACAGCCAGCACCGGTTGAAGGCTGTGTCTGGGTCCATATTAGTCGAAAGCCTGTAGACTTGCGAAAGAATACTGGTCGGGTAGTTGTACCCGTTGCCAGATTGGGCGAATTTAGCTGAGGGTCGGGTGGCTCGGTATTCAGCGCAAGTTGCTCATGCGACTCGGATTTTGTCGAGTTTGCGCGCTCGGAAGTGCCGGGACCAGGCAGCCGGGTGATGTAAGTTCGGCGCTTGTGCTGTTTTGTTCGTCGTCTCGCCTCCAACGTCGGCCACCAACAATCCCGAATAATTATCTCAGCACAAATCCATAATCCGCCATGAGTGACGATGGAATGAACGTCGATGATGGTGAGATTTTGGCGTCTATTCTTCTTCTCAGGTATGCTAAAGGGCCGGTAGGCAATGATATTGTCCGTAAACGTGGTCGCGGTTTCCGCAATCAAGGAGGTGAGTTTGATACGCGCTCGTTCGCCTGTTGACGATCAAACTAAAAGTAAACTAGGCGCAGCGGGAAAGGCGGATGAAGTAACATATGATCGTCTGGACACGGGGCGTGACGATACTGGTTCTGGGTCCGCAGCGCGATGTGAGTGACTTTCTCTGACTGGGAGAAGTTTTTACAAGTCATAATAACATCTATACGTATAGCTGTCGAAGGATGGATCGTCCTTGTAACAAATGTACACGAAGAGGCAACGGAGGAAGACATTCAAGACAAGTTTGCGGACTACGGCGATATCAAAAATCTGCACCTTAATTTGGACCGGCGGACAGGTTATGTGAAGGTTAGATACTGACCATCTGGTATTTTCGCCATTTTATACTAACACCTATTCTAGGGCTACGCACTGGTCGAGTACGAGACATACCGCGAGGCGAAGAATGCCATTGACAAGTTAAATAATACAACACTTCTCGAGCAAAAAATAGAATGCGACTTTGCATTTGTGAGACCGCCACCAACTGGCCCTAGACAAGGGGGCCGTGGGCGTGGGCCTCGTAATCGTAGCCAAAGTCCAGGGAAGCGCTAGCACACATTTATACAACCAACGCCTGTAGTTATGTCGTTATATTCCATGCGATCTATTACATACCGTTATAAGTTCTCCAAGGGACACCATCACTCGGCGCCTAACTTGGAATGGTCTTTATTGATGATGGCTCAGCTGTGACGTGTAGTTTACCACCACCAGTGACGCACTAGTTGCCTTGATTTCACTTGTGTTCTCCCTGGCTGGACGCGGTGGAATCGAGATTCAGGTTGTAGATTGAACCATTTGGATCGCCGGCCACTTGCCATGTCTACCCCTTCCTCACGGACCGCCTCGGATGCTGGCCGACACCCCCAAAGCTCAGGTCTATCTAAGCCAAAGAAGAAGGGCAAAGCGACTCAGCCAGTGTCAAATGGTGGCCCTGGAAATGGTGCCGCGTTTCGTGACAATGTGCGCTATAATGTTCGTAACAGGAATAACATATGATCTAAGCTCACACATCTATTCTCGCAGGATTCCACAACCGTCCCCAAGCCACCAGCAAGCCCTTCAAAACGAGCTAAACCGAAAGCCAATGTGAAGGTGCAGCTGACAATCAATGCTCTAATTACGACTCTGCTCATCCTTCTTCTAGGCAAAGAAAAAATTAGAGAAACATACGACATCTATTTTCAACAGATTTGTCCAATTGATCATCCTCGGCTTCATCCTATTTACGATTCACCAATGTCATAGTGATACTGAGCTCAAGTCGCCAGTATGCCAGGCTGTTCACCAAAGGATTCTCCAGCCCTTGGTTTACAAGCCCTACAACCAATTTATCACGCATCCGGCCGTTGTTCCCGCCATTCAAGCCTCCAAGCCATACTACGACCAGGCAGTTCGTGTGGTGCATAGAACCTATGTCATGCGAGTGGCCCCGCACGTCACCGTTCTGGAGAAGAAATCCCGCCCTTACGTGCGAAATCTTCAGCTACACTATGCTCGAAGCGTTGCTCCTCACGCCCACACCGCACAAATTTACTACACACGTTTCCAGCACGCTTTGGAACCGTACGTCAATCAAGCGATCGCGGGATTGGCCCATCTTTGGTTTGAAATACAACCCAAGCTCATTCCGTTGATCGAGGAAAGCAAATTTGTTCCAGAGTGGGTCCGAGAACACGCTTTGATCCCACTCTTGCAGCTGCGTGAGCAGTACGTCGATACACATGTTTACAAGATGCTCCAAAAGGTTGAAGAGTTTGGCGAGTCGCACGAAACAAAGAGTCTCAAGGCGGAAAACCACATCACTGCGGCAACAACTGTCGATGCGCCGAGCTCAACTTCCCAGTCATCTGTCGAAACTGAAGCGGTCCATAGCATCACACCCACTCCCCCGCCTGAGTCCATCGAGATCGAGCATACCGTGATCTCCATAACTCCCGCCGCAATCACTCCCGACGGGCCAATAATTCCTGATGGTCCCATGGTCCCCGATGGCCCTATGGTCCCCGAGGGCCCTATAATTCCCGATGCCCCCTCTCCCTCTGCGGCTCCTACAACGCCACCGACATCCGAAGAAGCAGACGTAGACGCATGGCTCGAGGCACTCCGTGCAGAAGCATCAAGTCCACCTACTCCCGAACCCGAGGCTCAACCCCAAGTAGAAGAGACAGAGGAAGAAATTGCTGAGCGCAAGCGCCTCAAGGCTATCGCCACGGCCGAGAAACGAGCGGATATTGAGAGCCGCCATGCCAAGTACGAAGGCGACTTACAAGCGCTGGGTAAATCTGCCGTCGAAGACCTGGAGACCTTCTTGGTTGCTGTGCGAAGTGTGGCTGCTGGAGACTTGAACCGCCGTGCAAAAGAACACATTGCCACTCTACAGAACGAAGCAGAGAAGGGTCTTAAAGGTACTGAGGCGTACTTAAAGAAGCTCAAGGGCGCTGCTCAAGGCGGTGCGATCAAGATCGCGCTGCTTGATGACGTTGTGACCAAGGTCGAAAAACGTTTCATGGACACTGCCCAGAATGTTTCACGAATCATCACTTCGTGGTGGTCTGAGATGCGCGAGGAAGAACAGAAGGAGGTATTTAATTTAGTTTTTGCGCAGTGCTTACGGTTTGTTGATATTTTGCTCAAACAGGCGAATGCCGCAGTTGAGGCTCTCAAAGCATTCGCATACGAGGGACAATCGAATATTGGCATGGATTACGCTTGGTTGGATGATGTCACTGTTGCGGATTGGACTGTAAGTGTAATTAGTCGTTGACCTGATATCTAACTAATGAAAATTGTACCAGCGGTATCACGGCCTCGTCGATGGTCAGTCGGTTTACCTTCAGCGACTTCCATTTGAACTAACGGGTGTTTTAGCCACTGACGCCTTTGCCAAGGAACTTCAAGACCTCGTCGATGGCACTCATGCAAACTCCCAACCTAACCCACTTGAGATCGGACTTGGAGAATTGCAACGCGAACTCAACGTCATCATCGGGGACGCCAAGTCAAAACTTGAGACTCTCCACAAAACTGGGCTCCGCTCATTCGGGAATGTCAATCCCGATTCGCCAGAGGCAGGTGAGGCAAAGTCGGAGTTCTTAAATCCCCCCCATTGCTGAAACCCATGACCCTTCTGTCGATGTCTTTTCCGGCAATGCGAGTAGCACCTCATGATGCCGACGCTACCCATGCACCCGAAACGTCTGAGGAGCAGGTTGAACACGTTTCGGACAAAGTATCTAGTGCCGCGTCTGCGACAGAGGTGGTTCAGAGCGTAGCTCATGAGGATCACTAAATGGGAGCGTGTATCATTTGGTACGCCCCATAATCTGAATAGTTTAGTCGCTTGTGTCTTTTTGTTAGATACCACTGCTCAAAAAGTGTTTGTATGTACACGCCTCGTCCCTGTCATAATACGCATAGGAATCAATGTACAATACTAGAACGAGGTTCGTAGAGCTTGTACCAATGGTTGAACCACTCGAGCGATCGTAATTATTTACACGTGGACTATGAAAAACACCAAAAAGTCGGTAAATTTTAGCGAGATCTGTAGGTACAAAGCAAAGCAGAAAAAAACATTTAGAAAAAATTAGTCGTCATCCGTGGGACGCCATTTGAGATGTGTCTCATAGAAAGTAATCAACTACAAAGTAATTTAGCAACTGCATCATATCGAGGACGTGCACAACTCACCAATTGCGGGCAGCGCTCTGCAAGTATCGCAGTTGAGCACTTGCTCTTTTGGCCATCTTGCCTGCTCAAAGATAAGCGCCCGCCAAATAAGATGGATCAACAACACGCACCGAGTGAATAAAGCGATCAGGTCGTCATCGGACTTTTCAACCGTCTCAATCTGCTTGATAACATCGTCCTAGAACGAGGTTTAGATGGGAAAATTGAATCCATAAATGAAATCAAACGAACCCAACGCGTTATCTTCATGAAATCATCGATGGAAGCAAGCTCAGGCTCCTCATCGGCGTCTGGTTCGGCCTCAGGCTCAGGAGATGACTTTGCCTTAGAAGGACGCCCACGACGGGACTGCTTCTTCGAAGGAGGCTCTTCAACTTCCGGCGAGTCAACCTCCATCTCTTCTGAGGCCGCTGCCTTTCGCTTTTTATCTTGAGTAGCTTTGGAGGCAGCGCTAGCTCTGGGTTTCTTGACAGGTCCTTTCTTGCCCTTGCCGTCGCGAGGAAGATTATTGGTCTCGTGAAACTCGTTGATGAGATCCTCGGCACCAGCGGCGTCGTCCTCGTCAATCCAGAGATCGTCCTCAGGGCCGTATCCTTTCCAACGAACAAAGTAGCTCCATTTTCCCTTTAGTTGAAAGTGAGTTCAACAGCAGTAGTGCATCCAAGGATTACTCACACGTTTTGAATATTGCCACTTAGCTTCGAGGATGGACTCGACCTCGTAACCCTCCTCATCCTCCTCTCCAGAGGCATTCTCCTCCTCGTGCTGTTCCACAACTTCCTTGCCATTCTTACCGGTGCTCTTGCGCGACTTGTTCTTCGGAGAGTTGGCCATGATGGTCGTGTTCAGTAGGAGGTGACTTTGTTGTGGCGTCACAACAAATGCCTTTGTTTGGTCACGTGCCCGTGTCAACGAGATGAATCCAAACCAAACGAGACTTAGCAGCAGAACTCAGCAACCACCGTGCCGAACAATAAATTTAACCTGAGCACACCCAAATGGTGTCCCGTTCAATTCGCCTTCTAAAGCGGGGCTAGGTAGCATGCTAACTCAGCACTCGTTCGAGCACCAGCATAAATAACATATCTCCGCAGAGCGGCGTTGGCCCCAACTAATGGATCTAAATTATCACCTAGCACATGGACAGCGGGCCGTCTTTGTGCAAGCCCACACGGGAAGCGCAGTATCAGCCTTGTTGGGCGAGGCTTACGATCAAAACCTTAACAGAGTGTACCATTCGATTGCGGCGCTCCGAGCTACGGCGGCCAATAAGCAATTTAAATATCATGTTGTTTGCATGAAGACAAACGCGTACAGGTTGTTCAATGCGCCTCGATCATCGATCTCAACTATGTTCGACATTCCACCACGTAATCTCCAAGTCCCCCGTATCTCAATCAATCAGCGTCATACCTAAATTCTGATTCCCTTCCACTGTTTTAATTCGCAGCCCCGATCGACAAGGAGGATTTACGCCTATCATATATCGCGTAAAGGACACGCGGTTACGGCGAATAAACTCAATTACAATGTGGCAGGGTCTCTAAGGTGTGCATGTGTTGGATCCAGTGGAGCGTTTGTAACCCCATGGGGCATAGCGTATTGTGCAAGTAACACTCAAGGCATTAACCACTTTTATCTACCTTCCCGAACAACAGAACCGCTGGAATAACTGCAATAATAAAGAATCTAAATTATGTGGGCACCTTGTTTGGAAGATGGAAACCTGCCAAAGGACGGTGTGTCTTTGGGGAGTTGGAGGCATGATTGCGTTGCGGATTCCTTGAAGTAAAAGATAAACTGAATGCACTTGAATATAGTTACTATCAATTCGAATCACCTGTAAATGTGATGTCAATCATTGTTTCCGATCGTTCCCTGAGACAAAATAACGAAACACCGTATCAAAACTGAACACGAACCCCGCGATGTAACAGGCTACGCCACAAGCCGCCAACAGGTTGATATCGGTCAAAAAGTTAATGGCAGTTCGAGTCGCATGCCTCCTAAGTCCTTCTGTCGGTCCACCGGCTCCCTACAGTTCTGCAAAGTTCTGCAAAGGCTGTGGGATCGAAGCGGTGGGCCTGGGACGAAGGCCACGCGACCGAAATTCTCGGCGATGTCGGTGATGGAATATGCACTCAGCCTTGGGCGCCGAAACGGCAATGCAGATAGCCGACTGTATGCGCCAACGTATATGTCATTCAGACATCCGAGGGAAGCGGTACCGGTGGTGCTCTCGGCTACGATTGGAATACGAGGAAATTAAATAAAAAATTACGTGACGAATGGATGGTGGAAAGGCAGGTCAGGTAAGAATCCGTATCGGTCGGGGCCGCAGGTGGGGTCGGAAGTCGATATTTGCGGTCCAACTTCGCCAACGCCGAACATTTAGGGTTGCATCGCCCAGATGTACTATAACAAGAACACAAGGTAACATTCATTGAGCCCAGGATACATACCGACGCATAGAGTGCTAGGTGGCATGCCGTAGCTATAGATGCATCATACTGCATATAGAAACAACCTCGGTGATGAACTTAAATGAGCCGGGGTGGTGTGATGGATTATTGCGCATTGGATGTTACAGCCCATCCAAGTGTTCATACGTATACATCCGTATTCGGGTTAGAATATAGTTGATCATGGCAACTAGGGCTATAGCAATATATAGTAATCCGAGGCAAATATATCTATTGGTTTAGAAAGCGGGGCTATATACAAAAGTAAATTGTGCTGCAAACTAGTCCGCCCAAAGGGAGCGGAGACCAACACGTCCCCGCTCCCGCTTCAAACATTTCAGATGTAAATGAAGTTAGTGCTCGCGACCTGACCTATAAAACAGAGATTACTTACGAGCTATGGAGGAGCCAGAGCGATCCTGCCTCAGTGGCTCGGGCAGTGGTCGTCACCCGCTCTGGCTCCTCAGCCGGGAGGACGCGTCCATCCCCCCTCGCCCAAATCCCAGCCACAAAGTCGCCAATCGAATGAGAGCGACCGGCTGTACGCAGATCATGGCTCAACAATCGTTGCCGATCGGAACCAACATGCCTCAAAGCCGGCTGCCACCACACGACAGACAACCTGCAACCAGGCCGGACTGAAGTTGAAAAACGAGAGAAATAAAATGACGAGGGGAAGAAAGAAAGCAGGTGGAAAAATGAGATGAAGATGGGAAATAAGAAATGAGATACATGTGTTGAGATTGACAGGAGATTCAGAAAAAATCGAAACGCGAGAGATACATAAGATCAGATACACAGAAGATTGGAAAGCTAGAGATACAATCTGATACAACAGAACACAGAAATTACTCACAGATGTTGCTCAACTTACCCTCTCAATATATCCAACTCTTCTTGCTGAGCTTGAGTAACCCTGCGACATGGATACAACCTGCGCTCAAGTCACCGAACCACAGAGAAATCAACTTCAAACTCACCAAAAATAGATCATCTCCCTGGTACTGCTATTCCCTCACTTCATCCATCCCCTCGCCCGTTTCACCCATCCTCTCTCCTTCCCCCTCTCCCCCTCGCCTCCCCACATAACCAACCCTACGTCAAACATCTCCTCCCCCTGATCATACCACTCCCCAGTGAATCTGGTCTCGAGCAAAATCCCATACTTTTGGTAAACACGATAGTTGCGGTGGGCTCGCCTCAACCAACACAGGTCTTGCTGGATATATGCAAGACCTGCATCACGCGTGTCGATGCAGAGTCGAATATCTTCGATGTTCCGGGCAAAGACCACAACGATCCTCCGGAATAGCTCGGAAATGTCTGAGCTTTGCCCCTATATCAACCAGAATGAAGTGTTTATTCCAGGGGACAAAATGATACGAACCTTGGCGTTGATAAAGCCCGAGTCACTAATGTCGATCCCGACCCAGACGGCGATTGTCAGCAACTGGGTGGGACATTCGTATGCAACCTTGACCTGGGTCTTGGTCAGCCAGGTACTATGAGGCTCCTCGACCTAATGAATCAAAAAGAGAGTCAGCGTCAGTGGCTTGGAACCAGGGGAGAAAAATAGGGGGAAATGTCCAAGGTGGAGATTCATACTTTGCGGACGATTGCACCAAGGAGAGAGGCCGCGCAGGCTTGTTCTTTCTCCCCGATAGCCGGGAATGGGGCGAGGAGGGTGTTGGCGATGTTGATGGAATGGGTGGTATTAGTATACCAGTTGGGGGAGTTGGGAGTGATAGTGGGATTCGATGTGGGAGAGTTGAGATATAGTTTATAGGTGTGCATGATGTATAGTTTGTGCGTTGTGTAGGTGTTTAGAGTGATTTGTGATTTAAGGTGTGGTGTGTCAGTGGGCAAGTTTGCGAGGAAGAATGAACAGGGGCTGGGTAGTTGAAACCGCGTGACATCCGGAAAAGGCAATCGATTGGTTGAGTTTGTCGCTGCCGTGGTTGAACCTATCAGCACATAATTCTTGAAGGATCTTAGAATTGAATCGACGTCCGTTTCCGGACCTGGGATCTTACTACGTATATATGCGTGCGGCCCTTTTGGATATAACAAACCAGGACACCCATCAAGTCCTTCGATGATATATTTTTTACTGGCAATCGAATATATCCCTCGCAACACCTTTATGCTCAATTACTGGTGAGATCTCGGTGATGCGAGGCCAGCCCACGAAAATCATGGAACACACATTTACAAGAGGCCCGGCTGGAGGATTCATACATTTCGTGGGATACACGGATCTCCTTCATTTTAGGGCTTTCTAACCTTCTTTGCGCATCTGAATCTAAGGTTTGTTCTCCGCGTAGAGCAACATGCATATGATAGTGTAGTATCAGTATTGTTGCGTTACTATGATTCTATAACACATTTGATATCAAGAATAGGTCCCAGATTTGAATATTAATTCGAAGATATGCGCCAGTTTCATAGGTTCCTCGCGTTCACGAGCTTAGCTTAAGCTTGCGGTTTGGCAAATCCCTTTCAAGGTCCATCAAATCTCTCGATTTCAACGCACTGGGGCCGACCCATCATCCTCAGAAACCCTTTGATAAAATTTACTGTACCTTACATGAAAATCGGATAAACTAATATATTACCTTGTCGAGGTATACCGGTACTTGAGATTGCCCATCTAATTACGAAGCGAGGACATGAAAGTCCCCGCTCCTAAATCATCGAGCGCACACGATATGAATCGAGTTAGTGATCATAATCCTACGCACTTCGTGGAAAGGTCCAACTTACGAGCTATGGGGGAGCCAGAGCGACCCTGCCTCAGTGGCTCGGGCAGTGGTCGTCACCCGCTCTGGCTCCTCAGCCGGGAGGACGCGTCCATCCCCCCTCGCCCAAATCCCAGCCACAAAGTCGCCAATCGAATGAGAGCGACCGGCTGTACGCAGATCATGGCTCAACAATCGTTGCCGATCGGAACCAACATGCCTCAAAGCCGGCCGCTGCCGCACCGACAGACAACCTACAACCAGATCGGACTGAAGTTGAAAAACGAGAGAAATAAAATGACGAGGGGAATAACAAAAATGTGAGGCGGAAAAATAAGATGAGAAATGAGAAATGAGATACATGTGTTGAGATTGACAGGAGATTCGGAAAAAATCGAAACGCGAGAGATACATGAGATCAGATACACAGAAGATTGGAAAGCTAAAGATACAATCTGATACAACAGAACAAAGAAATTACTCACTGATGTCGCTCAACTTACCTCTCTCAATAGATCGAGCTTTCAAGCTTTTCTCAGAGCAATAGAACGTTGGCTTCAATAAGTGTTTGGCTAACTGGAAAGCAAGCAAAGAGTACGAAAACTCACCAGCGACTCGTCGCCCTATCTCCTCATGGCAACCATCCCCTCGCCTTCTTCACCCATCCCCCCTTCTTCTCCCCCTCCCCTCCCCACATCACCAACCCCACATCAAATATCTCCTCCCCCTGATCATACCACTCCCCGGTGAATCTAGCCTCGAACAAAACCCCGTACTTGTGAAAAATGCGGTAGTTTCGATGCGCTCGCCTCAACCCACGCAGGTCTTGCTGGATGTATGCAAGTCCCGAGTCGCGCGTCTCGATACAGAGTCGGATATCCTCGACATTACGAGCAAACACAACAACAATCCGCCGGAATAGCTCTGCGATATCCGAATCTTGTCCCTATCCCGAGTAAATTCAGTCACTTACTATTTATGGCACGGAGAATAATACGGACCTTGGTGTTGATGAAGCCCGAGTCACGAATGTCAATCCCGACCCAGACGGCAATCGTCAGCAACTGGGTCGGACACTCGTATGCGACTTTGACTTGGCTTTTCGTCAGCCAGGTACTGTGAGGCGCTTCCACCTAGATAAGGTGGGAAATCAGCATCGGTGGCTTGGAACAGGGGAAGAAAAATAGGAGGAAATGCCCTTAAAAATATACCGTACCTTGTGGACAATTGCCTCGAGGAGAGAGGCCGCACAGGTTTGTTCCTGCTTACCGATAGCCGAGAAGGGGGCGAGAAGGGTGTTGGCGATATTGATGGAGTGGGTTGTGTTGGTGTACCAAGTGGGAGAATCAGGGGTGATGGAGGGATTCGATGTGGGAGAGTTGAGATATAGTTTATAGGTGTGCATGATGTATAGTTTGTGCGTTGTGAAGATGTTTAGAGTGATTTGTGATTTAAGGTGTGGTGTGTAAGTGGGCAAGTTTGCGAGGAAAAATGAACAGGGGCTGGGTAGTTGAAACCGCGTGACATCCGGAAAAGGCAATCGATTGGTTGCGTTTGTGACATCTCGAATCGCGACCAGTGTCTAACGTAGAGACCCCGATGTTCTCGAGTTATTCAACATCAACTTCCAGTTGATACAAGCTATATGCCCGATCATAATACGATTTACGAGCCGTGATCGAGCAACAAATTATTTGGTTGATCGAAGATGTCAGTTTATGCGATTCGCGCTATCGACCAGTATACCTCGCGATCACAACAAGCTTGCTCACCAACCAATACTTAGCCACAGCCAGTTAACCAATCACCCAGACATCTGATAGTCGCCTTGATTTCGGCCGAAAATGACTGAAGGCCTCGCGACGATCCCCAACGTGAGAAACCTGCTGCCCATCGATATCGATACACCCGTGAGCACTTACCCCACATCACTCAACAACGCATTCCAAACCAGCGCCTACATTATACTGTTATACCCGCGCCTCGTGTGCGGATCTCAAGTCCATTGCTATCACAATTTGGAAGTTGGTAGATTGTGTTCATTCAAATGTGGGGACAACATGTGTTCCCGGTCGTAACCACAACAGAAAAGCCATTACCGTTCCTTCACTTGCCGTCCCAGGCTCCCCCTCCGTCCCGCTAACATACTCGTAGCACCGGAAGCTCAATAAAGTTAGAGTAAAACAAAAGCAAACAGCTGCACCGGAGGAAAAAAAAAAGGTTCGTTGCAACTTTTATATTTTCTTGATCGCCGTCTAGATCTAAGCCCATCGCCCGAGGAGGGCCATGAGTGCTGCTCCGAGACACATCATCCCGCATGCGTAGAGGAGTTTGCCCATCGGTGCGCGATGCATCGTGGGATTGAAAATAAACTCGTGTGCGAGAAGCTGGGTAGTGCCAATCAACCAAACGTACCCGAGATACAGTTAGAGATAGGGGCGTACCTCGACGAGACCAGTGTAAAGCAAGATCCCAGCGCTGATCGAGTCAAACATCCCACCAATTATGCTACTGGCCGTGGAACCCGGGTTGTAGGAAGAGCGGATACCAAGGCCAGCTGCGATGCCAACCGGGGTGGTAATTCCGTAGATCAGAGCGCCTGCATAGGGCGCCCAGGTGCGGTACGCGTCTGGAAGACTGAGCGACGCAAGACGGGTGCCCAGACCGAGACCTTCGAACGTTTCTGCCAATGGAGTTTATTTGATTACGGTTTTATGACGTCAATTACAGCGGCACTTACGGTGAAAGATCAAAACGACAAAGAGGGCGATAAAGTCATCGTCAACCGCGAGGGTCATCCCGGTGAGGATGCTATGGAACACAACACCAGACTACGGTGTTTGTTAGTTGGATTCGGATAAACAAATCGTGGACTGCTTACTTCGAGGATGGCAACGCCAAGAATCTGGGCAAGTGCAGAATCAGTCAGGACGTGTTGATGGGCGTGCCCAAGCTCCGAGTCGCTCTGGGTCAGGGCCTTCTCAGGATTGGAAGGGGTGGTCGGAGAAGCAGTCTCAGGGCCGTGTGCACCATGTCTTCCCGCGCTGTCATGAGCATGGCCATGGTTGTCTAGATCAGAGTGGGTCAACAGTGTATAACCCAAGGGCGAACGGACATACCATATCCTTTGACTCCGAGAGCGTCGAGCTTGGCTGTTCCCCATCGGAAGGCCGCGAGCTCAACAAAGAAGACCATGAAGACGCTTATCATAGCGATCGCAGGGACCCATGGGTATTCTGTCCAAGTGCCTTTGAGGCATGGGGAACCGAGCTGTTCGATCGCAGGAGCTAGGAGATGGATAAAGGCAGTCGCGATGATGACTCCCGAGCCAAAGTACTTGGCACCCCTGCAAGAAATGAGCGATTTCCAGACGAACATGACTACGACCTACTCGAAGATGCTCGTGTGGATATTGAGGATGCGCAGACGGCTGGCGAGGATGGGAAAGATAGCACCAAGGGAGGACCCGACAAAGATGATGAAGATCGATGCAACACGCAGCCCAAAGTGTGTATCTTCGCGGCTGACGCTTCCGCACTGGAGGGCCTCTTCGGTTGAAGACATGGTGGTGGAGATCAAGTTGCTCTGTCGCGCATTTATCTGTTCCTGGCGAGTACCGCAGCGATAGAGTCGCGAGTACCGCACCAGTCACAACAGATTCCTATTTTGTTCCCCTGGCCCTGCCTGCGAATAATCATTTTCCCTCTTTTAGTTCCAATCAGACTCTCTGTTAACGGCATTATGACGTAGGCCTTCTAATGGTACCGCAACGGTTATGGTCGTATCGTTGTGGTCGTATCGAGCGGGACCTAATATTTCGTAAGCCTTGGCACTTGGGCCAAAGGTCGCCGTTCTTGGCCAGAAATATCACGAAAATGATGGGCTGGAAATACATCAGGCTTTCATCTTACTGGCACCGTACATAGTAGCACATTCAGTCATCCCTTGGCCACCTAAGTCATGCCCTAGTACCACACTTATTGTTGGATCGGCAAAGGCCCGCCGTTTTAATTTGCAACCAGCTTCTGAATCTCGATGAAATGGAAGTGGGGACAATGTGGTCATGCGGGGCGAACCGGGCTCATCATTCACGCCACCACATCCTCTTCGATCTCAACCACAATTTCGGTACGGCAATACCGTTCCTGATGGGCGCCACACAGCCGGTAAAACACGTTCGTTTGAACAATATGGTACCCTCAGGCTGCAGGAAAGATGCTGGCCCGTGGCAAATTGAAGTCATCGGATGTGGTTCTAGCATGTTACTTGGCGCCCACTGTTCACCATTTGTGGTCTCGCCTGGGCTTGGAAATTACCATAATTGATTGTTCACGGGATCCTATACCGCTGGAGTCTCAGGCAGATGAGCGCATGGTCTCGAGTACGAGAGGGTATATGGTCTTTGCTTAAGCCGGCTGATGGAATATGCTCTCTAAGATGGATACTATTCGCAGAGCCTTAAGGGGGCACCCAAAACCCAGAGCTTACTGCTATAGCGCTAGTTACACAAAGGAATCGATGGCCATGGTATAGAGCCGGGCGGTAATTGCAGTGTTAGTATTGTTTTATGATATCATTATCTCGAGCTGCTCCACAAAGCGTATACGGCAGTAGTTTCAGGGTTGGTTACCCCGCGAATCTATGTTCTTCCAGTACTGGATTCAGAGGTAAAAGCACGGTCGCACTTCAGTGATTCCCACGGTCTTCCACCTGTCCCCTTGGCGTACCATATTCAACTATCGTGAACTCAGTCGCAGGCTGGTACGTGGTGGGGTATCATCAGCCACCGGCCAACTCCGTGAGGCATCCGTGTAGCTAGCGATGCTAAATATACCGCCAGCCTGGCACTATTTTCGTGGCGCCCCTCAAAAAAATTTCCGTCTTCAGTTTGAACATTCATCTGCGGCTTTAATATTGTAGAATGCCTTCCGGAAATTTTCAAAATGTATCGGAAGAGTGCCCCTATATGTGCGCTGGGCAACTTATAATACATGTGCCAGGAACTAAGTTTAGCTCGAATTACGTGTAAGGTTTTGAAGTAGTTCAACCGGCGATCACGACCGCGATATCCACCTCCCCAGCAGTCCCTGAGATTCGTCCTCCTAGGCCTGCACCTTACTAATCTATATAATTTCTTACCATGACTAAGACATGGAAATAATAAACATATCAGAGGTATATATATGCACATTCTAAGTGTGCAATATTTGGTAACGGCTGGGTGGTGGATCTGAGTCTGCGACTGTTGCTGGGGTCCAGGACGCTGAGTCATGAATGAATACAGGACTCTAGCATCGCGTTAGGTATGATATATAGTATATAGAGGCTAAGTTTAAAATGGCTATACTGATATGACTATATGCATGCGCATAATTTCGGGCTTCTTTTGAATTTTGGCATCACTTCCGACTATAAATTAGTATTATTGACTTCGCTGACCCCGCGTTGGCTTGTGGGGACAACCGGTTGGCCAAAATGATATTTTTTCAATGATGATTTTAAATATTTTCTATCCGACATACCTTAGACATACGGTATGGGTGCAGTAGTTGATGGGTTTGTGGAGCTCGTAGCCACACTGTCTCTGATCACGTGCAGTTAGATAGGTTTGTATTAGTCATCCAAAATTTATTCCCTATCTCATAAGCGCCAAGCGACCACCACAACAATGGCCGACTCTAGACTCTTGGAGACCGAGCTAAACTTCCAGGGGTTTTCTAACATAATCGACTCTCGTCTGCTCAGGGCTCTTGCCGATCTTGAATTTGCTAGACCTACGCTTGTTCAAAGCAAAGCCATTCCACTTGCGCTCGAAGGTAAAGATATTTTGGCGCGTGCGAGGACTGGGAGCGGGAAAACTGCTGCGTACTGTATACCTATCGTTCAGAAGATCTTGAATAGTAAGACGGTAAGTCGGTCTTATGCACAGTTCCCAGCGATACTAACCAGCACGCATACTATTTTAAGGTCGGGAATGCGCATCAAGCCACTCGAGCGGTTGTTTTGGTTCCTACTCGAGAACTTGCGGATCAGGTTACTAAATACTTGAAGGGTCTATTAGCATATTGCGACAAGGAGGTGAGTGCGGTGAATATTGCTGGTGGGTCATCTGCACATGTTCAGAGGTATGCAGAGTAATTTCCCCTCTTGAATCAAACTTATGGTGATTTATAGGATGGTTTTGGCCGAGAAACCAGATTTAATTGTCGCGACACCTTCCCGGTTGCTCGCACTTATACAATCGAAGGTAGGCTTTCCTATATATGTGTTCCATGCAGGTTGTGATTTATCGTACTGGAAGACTATATCGTTATCATTATTAGAGTCACTTGTGATCGATGAAGCAGATCTCATTCTCTCGTATGGACACGATGGAGATGTTAAGCAAATACTGTCCGGAGGGCACCTTCCAAAATTATATCAGACGTTTCTGATGAGTGCTACGATGACCAAAGACGTCGAGACTTTGAAGGGGATTGCCTTGAGGAATCCAGTACGTCCCGATGCTTGAGAAACACATAGACTCTCCAATTGACTAGATCACGACGTTCAGGCAATATTGAAACTCGAGGAGTGCGAGGACGAAGCGGCTAATCTGGCTCAATATGCTGTGCGGTATGTGAACCACAGTTTCACAGCGCGGTCCCGGCTCAGAGGTTCACTCACCCAGGTGCTCCGAGGTCGACAAGTTTTTACTGATTTATGTTATCCTCAAGCTTAAGCTCGTCAAGGGGAAATGCCTTATATTTGTCAACGATGTCGATCGAGGGTATCGTGTCAAGTTGTTCCTTGAACAATTCTCAATCAAAAGTTGTGTGCTCAACTCAGAGCTGCCTCTGAACACCCGGTATGACAACGTAAGTCTGTACCAGGATTTTTCTGACTGAACCTATGTAGGTTCCACATCGTACAAGAGTTTAACAAAGGGGTATATGATTATATTATTGCAACCGACGAGACTGGCGGGAAGCACGAGGACCAAGACACGGACGACGAGGAAGAGGAAGAGGAGGATGGGGATGAGCAAGATGGCGACGCTGGCGAGGAGCAGGAGCCCACCGTTAATTCAGATCGTATGTATCATCTTACCCATTACTCACCCCAACAATTCACCCTAGTATGGTCAGTAATTGCAACTGAGCTCGACACATCTGCTGGACCCAGTTTCTCCACCAAACGCAAACGCGCAGCCTCCCCTCAACCAAAAAAGTCGAAGAAGCACAGAACGGTTCGAAAAGACAAGGAATTTGGCGTCTCTCGAGGAATCGACTTTGTTGATGTTGCTTGTGTTCTCAACTTCGACTTTCCGCGCTCATCTCGGGCCTATACCCACCGCGTGGGTCGGACAGCGCGAGCGGGCCGATCGGGGATGGCCCTTTCGTTTGTGACCCCCAAATCCGAATTTGGGAAAGATAAGGTCTTGAGTTGTCCAACCGGCGAGCGCGATGAGATGATATTTGCAAGGGTGGAGCGGGAGCAAGGCGCGCGAGGAAGCAAGATCAAGGATTATGCGTTTGACATGGCACAGGTCGAGGCGTTTAGGTACCGGATGGAAGACGCATTAAGGGCTGTGACTCGGGCTGCTGTAAGGGAAGCTAGAATAAAGGAATTGAAGACTGAGTTGTTGAACTCTGAAAAACTCAAGGTGGGCTCATTAGCTCTTCGGGCTGGGGCATTAACTAAACGATGGGCCTGTAGACACATTTTGAAGAGAATCCACTTGATCTCGAGTATATTCGACATGATAAGGCTCTTCATCCTTCACGCGTTCAAGCGCATATGAAACATGTCCCCAAGTATCTTATGCCCAGGATTGCGTCCGCCGTTGACGAACCGGAAAAGAATAATGTCGGCTTTGTGCCATTTACAAAAACCGGATCTAGGGGCCGAGGGAAAGGGCGAGGCGGGGTAAAGGGTGGTCGTAAAAGTGGTGGGAGAGGTGGCAAAAAGAAGAGCGACCCACTCAAAAACTTTGGTCGGTAGCTGAGCAGCTGGATATTTGTTTGTAGCCTTTGCGCATTTTGATGGACAAGACTTTTAATGACAATGGTTTTGCATGTTTTGAATAGATCATTCCTAACCTCGGGAATCGTTTGATATGTACTGTACACGGAAAAAATCTCGCACGTGGACGCGTATACGGGAGGTAATACCCGAGAGAACAGTGTGCGCTTATGGGAGTCTGTTGGAGAAGTGCTGGAGAGAACAAGGATGGTGTGGCGTAGCCAATCGCAGCAAGCCAGATGGGTGATGACAGGTTCTCGGGCATCAGAAAGTGGCCGCGCGCTTCTTATTTGAAGTGTTCTTTCGGCTCCGGAGCACGGCCTCAATTATTCGTTTGCTCCATCGGTCTTCCAAATAACCCGATCAAATTTATACCTGTAATTTTTATGCTTTTGTGCCACCCACACTCGTACTAGTTTCAAAGCGCAAGGTACGAAAGATTATTCTATAAGCCTATGGGTGCACCGAAAGCGCGCTCTTTACCCTTTGTTAATGTCTAGGCCTCGTTCCGTTGCGAGAGTGGGTCGGAAAGTGAGTGGTGAAGCCTGGATCGCCCCTTATAGCAATGTGACATCGATTGATTCGCATAATAATGGTATATCTGATGTTACCATGGCGCCAATATTGATGGGTTATGGTGTGTTCGAGACCTGTCAGGCCCACATTTGACTCACAATAGAAGCCCTTCTCACGGGCATTCTGACCGAACCTGCCCCAAAACAACTTAAATACCTAGCATCTGCGTCTTCAAGAGCCATACCGCCTCAACATGAGCCATTACGGGCTGAAATCGAAAGACTACTCGGATTTTTTGAAGAGCGAGCCGGTCGTAGATGAACTCGAGCAAAAATCACAAGGGCATCGCATCGGTGAGCCTCCCATTTTACGTTTCCCAATTCAAATCGTTACCCAATGCGATAATTTTAGCATCTGCGCTGCATAAAACCCAAATTCAGTTGAACGCTGCTAATACACAGGTCATTGCGAATCCATCCGCGGTCAGCAAGGCCCCGAAAGTTACCAAACAAATTATCAATACGCTCTTAGCACCTGCCAAATCACTCGCTGAACTGCTAGGCCACTTATCAGAAGTAGTTCCACAGACAGAACCAGTTGCCGATCTTTTCAAGGTAAGAGATGCTCATGTGTGCTACCATCTTTATCCACAATTTACGCCGGCCATAGGCACTGTTGAGGCTCGAACTCGATAGACAAGACAATGACAAACGGATCGCCGTGCTTTACCACTCTATGTCTTCGATGCTTATAGTACTTGCTAAGCTTGATGACGCCTTTGCGGAGAGCGAACTATCCGAGGAGCTTGATCAAAAGCTTGACGAGATCGTGAAGACTATGAATGGCTTTGGAAATTTCTGCGACGTATTCTACAAGCACCGCGCAGTTGGTATGCGTTTTCACCATAATCAGCCCACTCTACTTCATCTGACTTTGTGCATAGTTCGATTTATTCGGGGCCCTGAATATGCCGAGGAGCTTCAGTATTATCTAGAGTGCTTCACCCGCACCAGGCACGATCTCGAAACGATGATGATGCACCATACGTCTCTGGTCGTATTACAGACCTCTAACGTTGTTGGTGGCATCGCGAACGAAGTTTCTCAGCTGACAAAGTTTATGAATGCTCAAACCACTCGCGAGCGAGAGGCCGGGGACTTTATTAAGGTCAAAGGCGGTGTAGAGGCTATTCTAAAGGTATTTAATCCAATCGTATCATCGTCAACAAGCTTCTGATCATGAGGCGGTCATAGGATACCAAAATAATCATTGAAGTCGCTGCGAAGCTCGGGGACACTATCAATTCGTCGGCGCAAACTAATAGGGCCTTGCAGGTTAGCTTGCACGCGGATTTGAACACTCAGATTCAAGAGAACTAGTGAGGGTTTTTCGGTTACACATGTGCGCATTCGTGGTATTTATCGTCTATTGCCCACAGTACAGTGTTCACTCTCAAATTGAATTCTGTCAAAGAAGAACTCACCGAGACCATAAACAAGTCAACCACCGAGATTTTGATGAAGGTCAGTCACTTGCTATTTGGGATACAGCCGTACCTAATAGTCTGAACCAAGCTCGATGCCGGTCCGCACGAGCTCATTAACGATCCCGACATTAAGGCAATATGGAAAGGTGAATGTTTATGCAGGGATCGGGATATTTAGTCCACTGAAATGATTTTGCAGATATGGTTGGCATATATGCTTCTCCTAGAACCTTAGACAGCTCACTGATACTCGCTTGTGCAGAAATGGCGCAACAGCGTCAAATCCCGGCATTTTGTTTCAGGTAGGGTTTGTCGCTCTTGGTTCAACCCTAAGCTCATGCAGTCATTGGTTTGAAGCTGTGCATCATCACTTTGAGCAAATCTTCGTCCGATACGCTGTTGAAAATAACGGAGCAGCTCACCCTGATGCTTGGACGTTGAATTATCTCTCTCGGGTAATCTGTATGCCCTAGCAAACTTGTTTCCTGGCAGATTCGTTTTCTTATCTATGATCACAGTTTACCCTGCAATTGCTGATGCTATTGATGAAGGTAATGTTTGATGGCTAGCACATGGGGGGACATGTATAAATCTAACAACTGCTACAGACTCTTCTGGATATGTGTCGGTGAACGAGCTGAACAACTTCTTTGACGGGCGTGCGCGACCGCCAGGCTGGAGTGTCCCTCAATGGCTTGCCTAGTAAGTTATTCCACAAATCCACCACTAATGGTGTTAAACCCCTTCAAGCTGGGCCGCAGGGTGGTATCAAGATAATCTTCGGTCAGGCATATTTACGAAATCAAGATTACGGGTTAGCTAACACTGCACGTATATCAGATACCGGGACAAAATCCTAGCCCGACTCGCAGCCTTTGAGAATTCTATCCAGGGTCTTCATGCTGACAACAAAGGGCTATTGCAGGATTACTTAACCTGTATCTCGGCTGATGTTAAACGCATTGCCAACTCACTTTATAGTACGTAATAAGACCTCCTACCGGTTGAATTTTGTCCTGAATAACCCGACAGATAATGTCCTGGAGTACTTTGAAGATGGTAGCGTCGCGACTACAGAACTAGAATCTCTGAGGGACAAATACACGGAATACATTACAAAAAAAGTGGATGCTTCTTTAGAGAGTTCAAAGTTTGAGCTTGACGATAAACGTACACTGGAGATGGTGATCGGAGTAGGCAATCGTTTAGAGTCGGTAAGCCATAATATTCCTTCTTACATGCGTCCATTAGTGCAAACTTGAACCTCCCTACGTTCTCGGTTCTAGAGAATCTTATGCGTCATGCATCGACTCCTCAAACACCATCATAAAACGTTCGACATTGCAAAGGTAAAGCCACTCCCGGGGGGAGAGGGGGTTACTGTCGCAATGGCGAAGTCTTTCGATGTCATTTTCGATGCATTCACGAGAAGGACTCGGTCGTTGATGGAAAGCTGGAGACAGCAAAGGATAGGGAACGACTTACAGGCCGAGTGGTATGCGAACGGGTACGTTTTCGCCATCAACCTTGTTGTGAGGCATCTTACCCACTACATCCATAGTTTGTTCGAGGATTGGTACAAGAGAGTAAGTTGTAGACTCACATTCTCTCTTCGCAGCTACTTACCTCGCGGCAGGAAAAAGAAGAGTCTGAACCAGACGAATATGATGACGATGACTACCTGTCGGACGAATATGACACCGACCCAGACCAGGAGGAGGGGCTGGAAGAGTATGCTGACCGCCCACCAACGGCTACTGGAAGTATGGCGGGTGATACAATGGAAGAAACCAGGGATGTAGTCGAGCAAACAGGTCCCGGATACGGCACAGAAGACTATGAGAACGAAGATGAGGCGGAATATGACGCACCAGGAGCGAATATCGATGCCAACGACGATGACGATGAGGATGGGGATGGGGGCGCCAAAGCCGACGGAAACGAGCCCGAACACGCTCCTGTAGGGTATGAAGCAGATAGTACGTGCCCGTACCTAAAACTTTGAATCCCGGATAACTAAATCAAGGAGTAGGAGAAGTAGGGTACCCACGTGCACTGGGAGCTGTGCATGACAATGCAGTAATTGAACGGCTGGATCGCCTGGAAGAAAAGATGGACGAATTGAAGGATTTATTGACAAATGTATTGGCACGTTTAGATAGCATGTAGATACTTTGGGGTACGAACGCCAATATGAGCAGCATTGGAATCGCTAGCGCTGCGGACCTTGGCAGATTTGACCCATTTGTGAATAAAAGCCGACACGTGTGTATGTGTTGTGACCTGAGTTGGATCAAACGCTCCTATAAATATATATATAAACCGCCAGTGTGGGCAGGTTGCCTAGTCTTCAGGGCTTAAATACCCTTCTGACACATGTACAGTATACGCATACAATCACTTTATAGGGCGGTCCTGCTGAACTTAAGTTTAGTAGCTACCAACTATGAAAGCGCACCATCGTAGTTTCACTTTACAACTCGAGAGCGAGCCCTCGATCAAAGTTCTAAAGCTGTGTAGAACCAATCCTCGCCTTTGCCACGACCCGGAAGTGCGAGATCAAGTTCAATCGATATCGTTCGGGCGGTATCCTAATTTACGGTGCCAAGCGAAAAGCTGTGGGCGTGCACTGCTTTCCCTCCTGCATCAGCGCCAAACATAGGGGCTAGTGGCTCCTTTGTAAAGCATAAAACTTGATCGGCGAGTTTGCTACCATCACAATATCCACGACATTATGTCTCACAGACCTATCTGTGCAATCTTTCCTCTTAACAAGACTGGCAGGCATTTAGCCAACTTGTTTATAGCCTCCTCTGTCTTTGGAATTCTCTCGTTTGGATTTAGCATGGTGTTCGCTGGCAGCACCTCAATTTGGCTCATCCCTGCAGCATTTAGCTTGACCCTTATGCATCACGTCGTCACCCGTTGCAAGCTCACGAGAAGCACACACTTGAACGCGCTCAACGCCAACTCGCCAGCCGAGTCGAGATTTAGCTGCTTGCGACACGCGGTCAACATGAGCTTTTTAACCTTCCTCGCTTTAGCATGGTTGGCAGGGGGCATATTGAATATTACTTTCCACGCCTTGAACATGTGGGAGCTGTGGCCCAACCATGCTGAACTACCGCCTGCTAATGTCCTTGTTGACCTCACTTCTGCATGTGCTGCGGTAGTTGAAAGCGGGCTACTCGTCGCCATTGCGGTGTTTTGTTGGAAATTGGGTAAAGAGGCCAAGCTTGAGCGGTCGAGGACCGTCATACTTGAACAAATACCGGAGAAGAGGTGGGCTTCTTATTACACTATAGTGCTAATGGATTATACTCTTGACCAAGGCTTTCGAGTAGACTGACCCGGGGTGTAATCTCTCCCTTATATTGTCTCGACTTGGGAAGCAATGCTCTGGTCAATAGCGTCACTTCGGCGAAGGAAATCAAAACTGAAGTATAAGATTAACCACTCCTCAACACGCGCACCCTAGTAATTCAAGTTGGTGCTTTTTAATCACTTCTTGAATGCGATGGGTACGTTGGGAAATCGATAGAACCCTCCCACTCCGCGAATGCCCAGGGTTACTATCTTTATTCTCGTCGCTCATTCACTAGTATTAGTTCACGGTTTATATCTGATGCCAGAGCTCTTGATATCTCCACAACGGTTATTGAAATAGTTGTTTTTCAAAATCCTTGTATAGTAGTTGAAACGATTCGCAAAAGTACTCGCTGGGCGCCGATCCCTCTGAAACATTCGCAAGGTATGCACTAAGAGAAAAAACAGTCACCGCCTATCTGCCTCGATATTTCCGGAGTGAAAATGACACCATCATACTCAAGCTATGTGACGCGCATCCAATGATGTGCTATGCGACTAAAAATATGAGACTGAATGCTTCAAAGGGTTCAGTGCTTGGCGAGTAATTTTGCAAATCGCTGAGAACATTCCATATCAAATCGAGGTTGAGAACGCTGAAATTGATATCACGAATGATATCGCACCTCATACCTAATCGTGATGGTAGGGTGAGAGAGCCGTTATACCTATGCATTAAAATATTTACTTGTACTAGTATGCATAGCATCGAGTTCTCATGGTCGAGTCGCCCTGATTCACACACAAGAAATCCATGTATAATTTGTAATGTATTTTCAGTGCATATATTCAGATCTACTTGCGCGGATCATAATCCGCTGTCCCCTGCTAGCTGTAGTCTCCTATTCAAGATTATGGAACCCAAATATGGAGAATCATAATCTATTCCGCCGACATCGCACGCAGACCTGCATCCCACATCCACGACATTGCTTCAAGTTCCCGTTGGGTCAGCGAGGATCAGAAAATTTTCAATCCACAACTTACCAACAAGTAAAGATGTGAACGGTTTCCGCAAGATTCGCATGTTCCGCCGCTCTTCATAACAAATCCAGCTCGATGGTGCGCACATTGATGGTTCTCACGTAGGTTGTCGGCTACCTTGCGGACTTCCTGCTGACGAGCAGCCACCTGAATTGGTCTAGCATTTCTGGGAAGTGCGCCCTGTTCCCTCGCCACCTGATGTTGAGCCTGCGCCAGTAATCGAGTCTCGTCCCAGTGTGGGCATGTGCATGTCTTCCATTGCTGAGCACACAAATAGCAAAATTCGTGTTTGCAGCGGCAAGTCATATGATAGCAGCCGGTATTGAGTTCGACCATATGGTGGCAGCTCGGGCACGACTGCCAACCCTCTTCTTCACCGAGCTGAAGAATTCCCTGTACTGCACGGTCGGTAGGACAGGAGGTAAAGGTCGCGTGTGCCGGACCTTTACAAAACGAGCATGTGGTTTTTGAACACCGTGGGCATTTTTTATTAGTCCTTTGGCCCCGATTTGCCACAGCGGGGCCGAGGAAGCTGGAGCAGACAGGATTGTGGCAATAAAGTCGGTTCGGAGTCTTGAATTCTTCCGTCATTTTCTCGAAATTTTGTACGACCCGGGGAGTGAAGATCGTGCGAACTTGTGCAAAAGGTATCTGTCGGTTGCAGCATCTAGGGGGAAATAACGACTCATCGACCGAGGCTTTTTCAAAGAGCTGTGTGAGGCATTCTCGATCGTAGAAACACCCACATGGTGCCTTAAAAGCTTGTGTAGTTGAATCACGACAGATGACGCATTCAACCGAGCGCCTGTCACCGAGTGTAGCATTGGTTATCAGCACCAATATCAGCCTAATCGCCGTGGTGAAATAGTGCTGAACTCACGTTCCCATAGGAAGTTTCAGTATTGGGGGAACAAAGTTATTGGTCATTCGTCTAGGTCTGATTGTAAATTTCGTCAGCAGAACATCACAGTTTAAGCCAATCCACTTGCTCGTCATACAAGTCATCATCGCTGGATGAATCGTAGGATGCAGACCGAACGCGTGAACTTGACGGTTGAGGTTCGTAATCCGAATCACTGTCCCATCCAGGACTTGGGGGGAAGTTATTCTGCTGAACGCGTGGCGCAGGTGGGCACGCATTTGCGTTCTGGTGCAGCGCAATCGCATATTCTCGATCCGCTCGCTCTTGTTCCTCGATCTTGTTTAACACAGCAAGGATATTTGCGTCATCCCTCATGGCGCGCTGGGCGCTCTGGGCGATGCGACGGTCTCTGATGCGTTGGAGTGTTATCTTAGCTTCTGTTTCGACCGCATTGTAAGCAGCTTCAATATCGGCGGCTGTGGTAGGCAAAAATTAATGAGAGGGGTACGTCCACGACACATAGCGTGATCAACGCCCATGGCATGCAAAATTGCTTACAACGTCCTCCAACTCGACCTTTGCCCTTCAAACCAGCTCGTAGTTCCACAAGATCATCAAGCTGAAATTGAGCAGCTAGCTCGAGCAAAGTTTCATCTTCATCTTCGCTCATGGTTGAACGAGGTGCGAGAGGGAGAGAACAGGCCTCGAGGATCTTATGAGCCACCGTGTCACCGGCCATCGATGGGTTCGCCACGCCCTAAATGCCAAATAGCAACAAAGACACGAGACCATATTGTGGCCAATCAGAGGTCATGTCACCACATGTTATATGAAGTCCCCATTCGTCTGGAATGAGAATCCGAGAAGTGTCGTTCCCTTGATCGCGAACCTGGGAGGAATGAAGGCAAGCAGCCAGGTTATCTAATATATGCACTGCGACAAGCCACCTGTGACAAATGTACTGAAAAAATAGTAATTTTTAGCCAGCTTTAACTCACTACCGTAAACCAAACATAAATTTCAATTTCAATGTATTTATATGCTGATAGCACATTCACATAATTTCCTAAAGTGGGTCAAACTTCAATAGTGCCGAGTTTAACCAAAACACTAACACAAACCTGATATACATGGTATTCATCCTCGGGATCCCCTAATTATAGCCTATTGCGCCTACAACGCACACAGACCTGGATCGCGCACCCACGGCATTGCTTCACAGAAAATTTTCAACTTGATCAAAATTTCCCAGTTTGGAACCGTACTCACCAACAAAAAGTCGCGCAACCAGTACCCGCAAACCTCGCAATTCCCCCCACCTCGTCGAGCAAATCCGAAAATATGATGATTGCAATCATGGTTCTCTCGAAGGTTGTCGACCATTGCAACAATCTCCAGTTGGCGAGCTGCGAGTTGACCCGGTCGCGCAGCTGCTGGGAGTGCCCCAAAGTCCCTGACGACTCGGCGTTGGGCTTGGGCAAGCAGCCTGTTTTCGTCCCACTGAACGCATGTACAGGTCTTCCACTGCCGCGCGCACAAGTAGCAAAATTCATGTCTGCAACGGCATGTCATATGGTAACACCCGGTGTCAAGCTCGACCATATGATGACAACTCGGGCAAGACTGCCAACCCTCTTGGCGGCCAAGGGCAAGAACCTGCTGAGCCGCTGTGTCGGTCGGACAAGGTACAAATGACGCATGGGATGCATTTTTGCAAAAGGAGCATGTAGTCCGTAAGCAGTGAGTACACCGTTGGTTGGATTTCTCCCGCTCAGTTGAAGCTGCCGGGCCGAGGAACCGAGAGCAAGAAGGATTGTGACAATAGAGCCGATTGGTGGTTCTAAACTCTCGCGCTTTTGCCTCGAATTTCTGCACTAGCTCCGAGGAGAAGATGCTACGAACTTGTTCAAATGATATTTGTTGGTTGCAGCACCTTGGAGGGAAAAGCGACTCGTCCACAGTCGCCTTGTCGAAGAGCTCCGTGAGACAACCTCGGTCGTAGTAGCAGCCGCACGGAGCCCGATAGGCTCGTGTAGTTGAATCACTGCAAATTACGCAGTCAACCGAGTTGCTGTCAGCAAAAGGCGCGACTGGTCAGTGTCGTGAGGCTGAAGGTCAATTAAGGTTACAAGACGCACATTCCGGCAGGGAGCCTCAGGATCGAATAAATCAGTGAGTGTATTCGGCCACCCGTAGAGCTACTGTTGATATTATAGAGTAATGTAGCCCATTCTAATAAATTCGCTCACGTTGATGGGCCAGTACTAATGCGGGATGTACTTGGGCCGCTGATGCTTGGCGACGGGCTTGCTGGTGAACGATATGAATGGGCTGGATGGGGCGCTGGTGTTGCTGGGGGCGACGGGGACGCGTCGGGATCGTTGGAAAGAGCGAGGGCATACTGGCGGTCCGCTTGCTCCCGAGCTTCAATCTCGGCAATAGTATCGATTAGATCTAAGTTTTCCTGGGTGGCGCGTTGGGCTCCTTTGGCAATGCGACGGTCTCGAATGTATTGAAGGGTGGCTCTAGCTTCAGCTTCAAGAGTGTTGTATGTAAGCTCAATATCAGATACTATCAAGTGAAGTGAAGAATACAAGATAAGCCAGTTGAACTCGGTCTTCAAGTGGCTCACAGGTTCCATTCACTCGACCCTTTCCTTTAAGTCCCGCCTTGAGTTCCTCAAGGTCCATAAGCTGGAATTGAGCGGTAAGCTCAAGTAGTGTCTCGTATTCGTCGTTCTGGTCCATGGTGGACGACAGAGGATGAAGGCGAGCGGGGTGCCTGGGCGACTTATGTGCCACTGCATCTATCCAATCAACGGCCTTGCCACGGGGCCTGCCCTAAGTAGGATTCGAATGCAGGTGAAATTGGCAATATGTGCCCTGATATATGACCTCACCAAAGACCCCGCTGAGCTTCGCTGACATCCACAAGAGTGCATTGCGACGACTTGGGGTCGTACGCCTTAGCCTTTGATTCAGAAGACACACTATTTATTTAGTTTAACAATACAGAGTTTAAAAACAGCGAGATAGCGACTAGGTCAGAGAAATGAAGCTGAACCAATTATAAACCGGCACACGTAGATCAGTTGTGCGCCGTACAACCCAGAAAAGAAATCAAAGATCGCTAACATCACTTGACAAAATTATACCCAAGAGCGGACCCAGGTCGTGAGCCACCCATCCGGGGTGTACGTGTGTTTCTTTGGGACCAGTCTCACAACGACCGCTGACGAATGTGAGAGGGCGCAGGCGCAGGGACTCGAGGTTCAGGGACAGATGACCTGATAGCATTGAACTCTCTGCGAGGGCGGGCGCGTGAGGCGGCTGTGTCTGCACTAACCTGGGTGACTTACGTGTCAAAGGCATAGCGATCCTTATCCTTCGAGTCGTTGATCCAACCCCCTGGTCGCATCGCCCACGAACGACGATTGCGAGCCCTACGCTGAGCGCGAACACGCATAGCAAACATTACAGCCTAAGATTATTACGTCAATAACCAATATTATAAAATGCCGGGGAACCTACCATGATCAAAACGATCGCTCCAATAAAAGAAAAGATAACAGAAAGCACAATGGTCATCGTATTATTACTGCCATGTGACGAAGCAGGTTGGCCCGTAGCAGTTGCTTGGGGAATACTAATGGCACAAACGTCAAGGCTAGCATGACACACAACCCACAATAGCTTACCTAGTAATCCGAGCTGTCCAAATCCTGCCATCAGAGGTAACCGTCGTATAGGTCTTGGGACTAAGTCAAGTCAGCTAGGGCATTAGCACAGCATACTGGCATACGTTACTGCAACGCGGTAAATGACACTACCCGATGTGATAGTCGTATATCTAGTGCTTTGGAGGCTTCAGCAGGTCATTAGGGCAAGATATAGGTACACATACAGAGGCGCTAAATATGACGATAGTAGTGGGGTGTATGTAGCCTGAGACGATGCCCATGTCTTGGGAGTCGTATGAGACAGACTACTGACAGTCGGTGTTGGTATATGTTGCTGGGCCCAGGCGAGAGCAGCAAGAGCAAAGGCAAATACAACGATCCGCATTGCAGTGGTGGTGGTTGGCTCCAAAGCCCTCGGCCAACGATAACAGTCACATCTGGGTCAGGTGGTTGCGGCCATCCAGCCCCACATGGGAACGGGAACGATCATCCGCATTTCAAACTCGGATGTCCACTTCAGCCAGTCCTAATCCTAATTGCATTCATGATCGTCCCGCTAGCCGCAGTTGCCGACGTGCGACTTGGTGACCCGCTACTTATGAGCTCGAGTCGTGTCGGTTATTCGACGCCGAAATGTTTGGGTTGGGGGACTTAAACCGCCTGTATCAACTCCTAGCTTCACCTTACAATGACACCACCCGCCAGTAGACGTAGTAAACTCGGTGCTTCACCACTAGGGACCAATGACGCAATCATCGACGACAAATCATCCCAACTTCCTACTGAAGATGGCGTTTCGGTGACCGTGGTGGAGGCTGAAGGAGTATCCCCACGAAGGAGGAAGCTAATCCTCATCGCGCTAGTCATCGTTGTAGCACTTTTGCTCGTTGGCCTTGGTATCTTGGTAAGTGTCCTATACGATGCGAGGTTGGGGTTTGATGCTTACGCTTCTTGAAAGGTTAAAATATCTAGCTTCTAGGCACCGACGTCCATTCGAATAGGCGATTTATAAACCACTCCTTTTATTTATACATATTGCTTTATTTCCACGCTTCCAACGACCCGGTATTTCTACTGGGAATGGCCGATGATCTTGGAGGCTGCTTTGTGTTCAAAGTTGGAGCTCCTTCATTAGCCCTTGCTTGCATAATCCACATATTGGTCAACATCCCAAAAGATGGTCTCGGCGCCGACGTTGCGAATCCAGGCCAGTATTAAACCCCAGCTGATGCTCTACGAGTAGCACGGAGAACCCCACGTTTCGTTTGCCAAGTACAGTAAATTATTGAGCCCCGCAAACAGCCGACAACAGTCTTCATAACGACCTTGATTTGCTGTGGTCACATTTCACAAAATCAGTTCATATATGAACCAATTTCGAGACCGCTTCCTTTTCAGAGGCTGCATGGCTCTTAAATATTTAACTGTGCGATTATTAGGGCGCTCGTTGATTGACTTGTCATCCGGGAACTACACTAAGTCTTCTTTTGTAAAGGGCATAGATCTTCATCGGACCTTGGAGCCGGCCTGATGCTAGCAAACTCACCTACGATCCAGGGAGACCAACCCGCCCGGCCCGTACGTGACCATAGACCCGACTAGGATAATTCAAGATAAAATACGTATACGCCATCACAGTCCTTCAAGTTCCCAATAAATATTCACCCGCTCGAGGCGAGTGGCCAGAGACGAACCTCCCATCGCAAGCTAGTCAATATCTCCTCCGTTGCAATAGCCGCCCATCACTCGCGTCAGGATAGGAAAACTCGACCTCTAGGTTCGTGAGATGCCTTGCCATGCAGCGTGTTCAGAATGACGGCATGAGGCAGCCACATAATGTCGCAATATATGCCCCTACTGACAGCTCGGCCGAAATACTTTTTTCAGCCTGTATATGCGATTCGAATGTGCCGACGATCGAAACCCACGCTCAGGTGGAGTGCACAACGCACCTTGTCAAGGTCGTGCCGGTTTATCACAAGTAAGATGCAGGATTGCCATGTCGATCCCTTGGATGCTTCCAGAATCCAGTGCCATTTGGGGCGCTGTTCCTTGCAGGCTGATGGAGATCTCCGGAAACTTTACACAAAAGTCCGAGACTGCCATTGGTTGTGATACACATTACATTGGAGACTCAAAGCTCACAAGTTTGTAAGACAAACGTCCATTCGGTAATCACATTTTTGTTGGAGTGCAACGCTGCGAGAATTACCAAAACACAAGAGGCTGCAGAAGACAAACAAATCACTGGTCAGTATTCCCCACCGAGATCATTGGGGAATAATTCGACAAGAGGGGGCGAGTGGTCTGCGTCGTCGGCCAACAATGTGGCGATGATCGATCGGCCGGCAAAGGCACGGCCGGCAAGCCCACGGAGTGCAGCACTCGCGCCATCGGGACGTTCGAATTTGACATAGACTCGTCCCACGCCACGTTGTTCGTCGGTCTTGGTGTTGCCGCTGCTAGTGCCAACAGCACCCGGATTGAGGGGGGCTCCGCCAGCGGTGACTAGGGCGCCGGCGTTTGCATCCCATTTTGATTTTTCCTTCTTGGCGGGGCGAGGAATGGCGACGGTGCGGACTGGCCCAAACTTTGAACATTCATCGCGTACGTCTTCAACAATCTCGGCAAATTCAGTGTCGTCGACAAGATCTTCTGGGGCAACCATGTTGAGCAGCAAGAGGATGGTGTCCTCGTTGGGGTTGGGGTCGGCAGTCTCGGTAATGGGCATGATGGGACGTGGAATGGCGGGGGCAAATAGTTCAGGAGGGACGCCGGGGATGCCGATCTTGGCACCGACCGAGGCGCGTTGGACGACGAGGAAGCGGTCTCCGAGTTCCATGCCATTGAGGCCTTGGATGGCAATGTCGGTGACCGAGGGGTCGACGTACTCGAAAAAGGCAAAGCCCTGAAGACCATAAGAATGGTGACCGAGCGAGGGGTAGCCACCAACCTTGGATGCGCCGTTTCCGTTTTCTCGGACCAGGTTAAAGGCCTTGAGCTCGCCAAAAGACTTGAGAAGCTCCATGACTTGGTTCTCGTCGAGATATGTGGGGAGGCCGCCGACGAATATCTTGTTGATCGAGTCGGGGACATTTGTAGAGACGACGCCGGGGACATGGACGCCCATGGGGGCAGAGAGATCGGAACCGGTGTAGTCTTTGGGACGACGAATTTTGAGTGGGCCCGACTGGAACATGATGCCGTCAAAGGCCATGGCGGCGGTGGCGTCCTCGGCGCTTCTGAACTCGACAAAGGCGTAGCTTTTTTCGTGGTTGATTTGGACACCGATGACGGGATCGCCGGCGCCGCCGGTGCCAATCTTCATCTCTGCCATCTTGCGGTTGAAAAAGTCCTGGAGGTTGGTCTCGTTGGCCTCGTAGGTGATGTTGCCGACATAGAGGCGGCGGGACTGGCGGGCGAGATTGGGGGCACCGGGACCGGGGGCAAATGAGCCCTGGCCATAGTGGATGGGGGGGAGGGCGCCGGTCATGCCGAGGATATTGGGGACAATCTGGGTGCGGTTTGCTCCGGGGAGATTGAACATGCCTGGGAGAATAAGCGCCGGAAAGAGAGAAGAGAATAAACGCACCCGTGTGCTTTGCCTGCATGGCCGTGTATCCCTCGTAGCCCGGCGCACAGACGTCCCAGCCGGATGCCCGCCGGATGCGCTTCGAGAGGGGCGCCGCGCCGTCGGGGGTGGGGGAGCGGCGCTCTGGGGTGGGGTGGTCGTCGCGGCGGCGCCTTCCGCGGTCGTGGCGGGGGTCGTCGTGGCGCGGGCGGTCGTCTCTGCGGCGGTCGTCGCGGTCGTGGCGGCGGTACCGGTCGCGCCGGTCATAGTCGTCGCGGCGGGGTGTGTATCGGTCGTCGTCTCTGCGGCCATAGTCTCGCCGGTCGTCGTGGCGGCGGCGGTCGCGGTCGTCGCGGTGGGGGCGGGAATCTGCGAAACGGGGGTGAGCACGTGATAGTTAGTTGTGTCCGACTGTTCGACTGGCTAGCTGCGAGGCCAACATTCTCCACAATGAGCCACAATCCGCTGGCGAAACGCATCCTTACCCTTTTCGTCTTTGGCCGCAGAGAGAATCCTCTCGGCCTGCGCAAGTGCATCTGCGTCCCATTAGCACCATTTCAATCCACCACTATCAACCTACCAAAGTCTGCCATCGTCGTGGTCGGGTGCAAATCCACGTGCAAAGTCAACAAACTTAAGCGCCGAGAAATGAAATGAAATTAAATCATGGCAGTTGCAGCTCACTGCCCTCGACCGCGTCCGATATCTGCCATGTTCTTGGTCTAGGCTCGGTCCAACATCCAAATCTGGCCAACGGCCGGACTCCCATTTAGCAGCTGTCCCTGCGCCGGCCGCTCTCCGTGGGCGCATACCACACAATATAAAGAGAAATAGCCTTTCCTGCTCTCCTCACTGCCATGGCTCCCCTCTTCCTTGGTTTCGACTTGTCTACCCAGGCCCTCAAGGCCTCTGCCATCTCTGTCGGCTCTGACCAGGTCGTCGTTGCTGCCACCGTCAACTTTGACAAGGACCTCGCACACCACAACACCTCCAATGGCTCCGTCGTCAGCCCCGCCGGCGACGGCGAAATCACAACCCCCGTCAAGCTCTTCCTCGACGCTGTAGATCTCGTCATGCACCGCCTCAAAGACGCCGGCCTCGACTTTGCAAGCGTCATGGCCGTAGGTGGCGCCGCCCAGGTGCGTATCCCAGTGCTCCAGTTGTTCACATTCTAATCGTTGATTTCCATTCAGCAACATGGCTCGGTCTACTGGTCCCAATCTGCCACTTCCCTCCTCGCTAGCCTCAGCCCCACCGAACCAATCGCCCAGCTCTCTCCTCACGCCTTTTCTCGCCCCAACGCCCCAATCTGGCAAGACTTTAGCACCGCCAAAGAGTGTCGTGTCATTGAAGAGGCCGTTGGCGGCCCCCAGAAGCTATCTGATCTCACGGGAAGCAGGGCCTATGAGCGCTTCACCGGATCTCAAATCCTCAAGGTACCATCTTGACAATCCCATCACACCCATCTAACCCCACATCAGGTCGCGGCCCGCACCCCCGAGGTCTACGAGCGCACCGCTCACATCTCGCTCATTTCCTCGTTTGTTACCTCCCTGTTCTTGGGCAAGGTTGCTCCCATTGAAGTCGCCGATGCGAGCGGGATGAACCTCATGGACGTCCAGCCCTGCAAGTGGGACGAAAAACTGCTCGACGTGTGTTCCGGCGGGCAGGGCAGGGGCGCCGAGCTGAGGGAAAAGTTGGGTGGCGAGCCCGTCATGGGTGGAACAAACTTGGGCAAAGTGTCGAGCTGGTGGGTGGAGAGATTCGGGTTCAACCCTGGTAAGTGTCCAACACATTGCGCACCACTTTATTCATCTGTCATAGATTGCATTGTCACACCGTTCACGGGTGATAACCCATCGTCCATCGTGATGCTTTCGTCCCCTGGAGATGCAATTCTGTCCCTTGGAACATCAACAACTTTATTGGTCTCTATCCCGCCTTCACCCGAGCCCCCCACTTGCACCACCACTTCGCATATCCTTTCCCACCCAACTACCCAAGGTGAATCGCATTTCCCAGTTTCCACTCTCAACTGACAAGTATTTTGCAGGTGGCTCCATTGCCATGCTCTGTTACAAGAACGGTGGCCTCACCCGGGAATTCGTCCGAGATATCCATGCTTCTAAATCTTGGGACGTCTTCAACAGCCACCTCGCCTCCACTCCTGCCGGAAACAACTCTGCATTTGGCTTCTACTTTACCCTCCGGGAAATCATCCCCGACGGCGTCTACGGAGAGTTCTTCTTCCGGAATACCAAACCCGTCCAAGCCGACGAGCTCACTCCAGCAGAACACTCGAGGGCAGTGATCGAGTCGCAGCTGATGAGCATCAAGACACGTCTCGAGGCGATTGTGCACGGAAACGGCAGCGTGAAACGGTGCATTGTTACGGGCGGGTCGTCGACAAACGAGGCGTTTCAACAAGTGTGTGCGAATGTGTTGGGATTGCCCGTGTACGTTGCGGAAGCGTCTGGGTCTGCGACTGTGGGTGGAGCGTTGCTTGCTCGCTGGGGATGGTACCGTGCCACTGGTGCCACGGATGGTCTGGAGCATCCACACCTGTGGGAGGGCAAGGGCGATGCGATCCCATTCGATGCCACCAGGGAAGGCGAAGGCGTCAAGGTTCGTCTCGTGGCCGAACCAAAACCAGAGGCCGTGGCGGTGTACAACCGCCTTGTCCACGCCTACACGAAAAATGAAGAAGCGGTCGCCAGGGCTTGCAGAGATCAGGATGCGACTGCTGCGGCCAAGCTTGACGATACCATTTCGGTTCCGGTGACTCCCAGTGCGAGCACTGTAAAGGCTAAGCGCAAGAGCGGGATTTGGCGCATGCTTGGTGCGATTGGGTTGGCAAATTAGATGGTTTTTTGGGCTTTTGGATTTAGACGCTTCATTTGGGTTTGGGGTAATGATCTAATGTATAATACGGGATATATGCCAGATTGGTTTGGATGCCACCTTGTTTGAAACGGCTATTTATCACCGGCTCGTAAACTGATAGAAGCGTAGCGCGTGACTATAGAATCTCTCCAGCGCGAGAAAATATCCACACACGTACTCGTATAAATCCATATTCCCCCGTAGGCCTCTTTCCCAAACCGCTCATCTGGTTCTAGGCATCTCCCACGGGTAGATGACTTCTGTAATAGCTTCCACGTTCACAGTCGGTGAAGGTTGGATGTATGCGTAGAGTTTGCATGTAGGCGCCCGTCATGACTTCATCGCTCCACCACCTTGATCCTTCATAAAATCACTCTAATATGCTTTGCTAAAGACCCCCATCCTACTATTGCAATGCCCAGCTTGTTTAACCGTAGAATTTCACCCCTCCCCTCGCCAAACAGCGGCCCGGGACACGCCCCTCCCATTCCTGACCAGCACCAGCATTATTTCCAGACCGACCGGTATGCCCATAATGCAGGTATTGAAGACAGGTACTCGCGTGGATATGAAAACGTTGACCAAGACCGCGCCGAGCTGTTCGCTAGCCACCGGCCCGCACAACCACCAAGACGCGATCATGACCAAGCCGATTTGACTGCCGAAGAAGAGGAAGAAGAGATCCAGACCGTGAAACAGGACACGAAGAGGTTGAAAGAAGAATCGGTTCAGAGTACTCGCGGTGCACTGCGAATCGCGCACGAGGCGGAGGAACATGCTCGGAATGTGCTCTTGAAGCTCGTGGATCAGTCAGGTCGGTTGTTAGTAGCCCTGTGCGCGTTGAGATTTGACCTAATGCGAGGGCGAAGAGAAAATGGCCAACGTCGAGAGACATCTCGATCGTGCCAAGGGGTCGGCTAACCGAGCCCAAGACAAGACTGACGAAAATGATCAGCTAAACCGATCTATATTTCGGCCGACTTTTGCGTTCAGCAACAAGGCCAGGCGGCTAAAGGAAGAGCGGCGCATTGCGGACAGATGCGAGCAGGGCATCGGAATGGCAGACGCAGATGGGCAACAGCCATTCAGAGAAACAGAGTACCTTCATGGGGAGAGCGAAGATGTGCGGGGCGGACAGAGTTCGACACCGGAACAGCAGAGGGCACGCCGAGCTGCAAGAGCTAGGTATCAGTTTGAAGCTACTGCATCGGATGACGACTTGGAAGACGAACTTGGTGAATCAACCTGTTGACAATCTTATTCTGTTTGACTAAAAAGGCTCCAAACAGATGATAACCTCGATGAAATCCATGGTGTTGTGCGAGGGCTCAAAGGGTTCGCCGAAGCACTAGGCCATGAACTTGATGGGCAGAACCCACGTCTCCAGAGAATCTCGAATAACGCCGACCAACTGGACACCAACATCGAGCGAACCACAGGTCGTTTGAGGCGCATCAAATGAGATGTGCGCGTACATCGAGGTCCTGGTTTAATATCTGTCGCATATGGCAGTATACTAATATTATATGGAACGATAGCTAGCGCTAGGGTCTAGTACAACTTCATTAACTTCATGTATGCGCGGTTATAAGATTGCAAAATGCGCCCAATATATTGGTGCGTGCTACTATTATAAACAACGAACGATTGCAACTACAGCGCATTGGTGGCATACAATATAATTAATATGTATACACCTCTCCCGCCAGTAATCATTCTGCAGCTAGCGTGCCCCTCAGGGAAGTGCCCACAGACTCAACATTCTGCATGACAATATTAATTAAAGAGTAGAATGAAACCGAGTGCGTATGAACAAAAGTGTTACCGTCAGGCCTAGGGGTGTCTGTTTTTCGCTGCGAGGGGGAGTAAAGGCTTGTCCCCACTCCCACCTCGCCGGATAATACCCAAGGCATTAGAAGAGTGAGAACTACTATATGGTTCTGTGAATAAAGTCCACTTACGAGCTGTGGAGGAGCCAGAGCGATCCTGCCTTGGTGAGTCAGGCAGTGGTCGTCACCCGCTCTGGCTCCTCAGCCGGGAGGACGCGTCCGTCCTCCCTCGCCCAAATCCCAGCCACAAAGTCGCCAATCGAGTGGCAGCGACCAGCTGTACGCAGATCATGGCTCAACAATCGTTGCCGATCGGAACCAACATGCCTCAAAGCCGGCTGCCACCACACGACAGACAACCTGCAACTAGGCCGGACTGAGGTTGAAAAAAAGATGAAGAAAATGATGGGGGGAAGAAAAAATGATGCAGAACATGAGACGGGGATGAGGAATGAGGAATGAGGAATGAGATACATGTGTTAAGATTGACAGGAGATTCAGAAAAGATTGAAACGCGAGAGATACATGAGATCAAATACACAGAAGATTGAAAAACTAGAGATACAATCCGATACAACAGAATACAAAATTTACTCACTGTCGCCCAACTTACCCTCTCAATATATTCAGCTCTTCTCCCCGCGCTCGACTAACCCTGTGACATGGATACAACCAGAGTCACCGAACCACAAAGAAATCGACTTCAAACTCACCAATAATAGATCATCTCCCTGGTACCGCTATTCTCTCACTTCATCCATCCCCTCGCCCGTTTCACCCATCCTCTCTCCTTCCCCTTCTCCCCCTCGCCTCCCCACATAACCAACCCTACGTCAAACATCTCCTCCCCCTGATCATACCACTCCCCAGTGAATCTGGTCTCGAGCAAAATCCCATACTTCTGATAAATACGATAGTTGCGGTGTGCTCGCCTCAACCAACACAGGTCTTGCTGGATATATGCAAGACCTGCATCACGAGTGTCGATGCAGAGTCGAATATCTTCGACGTTCCGGGCAAAGACCACAACGATCCTCCGGAATAGCTCAGAAATGTCTGAGTTTTGCCCCTATACCAACCAGAATGAATGAATTGTTTATTCTACGAGACAAAATGATGCGAACCTTGGCGTTGATAAAGCCCGAGTCACTAATGTCGATCCCAGCCCAGACAGCGATTGTCAGCAGCTGGGTGGGACACTCATATGCGACCTTGACCTGGGACTTGGTCAACCAGGTACTATGAGGCTCCTCGACCTAATGAATCAAAAAGAGAGTCAGCGTCAGTGGCTTGGGACCGGGGAAGAAAAATAGGGGAAAATGTCCAAGGAGAAGATTCATACCTTGCGGACGATTGCACCAAGGAGAGAGGCCACGCAGGCTTGTTCCTTCTCTCCGATAGCCGAGAAGGGGGCGAGGAGGGTGTTGGCGATGTTGATGGAGTGGGTTGTGTTGGTATACCAAGTTGGAGAATCAGGGGTGATGGAGGGATTCGATGTAGGAGAATTGAGATATAGTTTGTAGGTGTGCATGGTGTATAGTTTGTGCGTTGTGAAGATGTTTAGAGTGATTTGTGATTTGGGGTGTGGTGTGTAAGTGGGCAAGTTTGCGAGGAAGAATGAACAGGGGTTGGGTAGTTGAAACCGCGTGACATCCGGAAAAGGCAATCGATTGGTTGCGTTTGTGACCGGTCGCGGTAGACAGCGTGAGTACGCATACTCACTGAAATCCTACTATGAAGTTACTGAACAAATTCACCTAGCCATTTATTCTCTATCTTCAGTCTTGCATTCATACTCACCCACTCTACGTGTCCAAGTCGACTAGTCAATTAAGAAATTGGTTATTCGGTAAATTCTGCATATATACGGATACACCCCCAAGTTGACTTTGGTTTCCCTACGTACACCCGGCTGTGACTCTCACTATCATGTTAGTACTCGGCAACTCGTAGTTACTTTGGAATCTTTCTGTTGGGTTTTACAACTCGATCAAGATCCAAATGGATGCATAAATATACTTGGATATTGCGTAAGCGCCGCAGTCGGACCCGAACCTCCCGCCAAGTCACGCAAGCCAATGCAGGTTCATCACCTTATCGTACCAGCCGCGCACTTGAAATCAACATAAGATTGACTTATCTTCTGATCGGCATCGCTCATTCCACATCTAAATGAATGATCCCCTCGTGCCATTGATCCTCCCGGACCCGCCATACGTATACATGAAGGGCATGGCTTTCCCAGTATTACTAAGTGCGGGCGCCTGAAACCCCAAGAAGATATACTTTCCGACAAACGCAGCCGATCGGGAAATCCTGTAAGCTCACACCACCCCGGTACTCAACTTGACAAAAATGATAAGGGAATTCAAAGGAAACTTGACACAGCGACGGAGAACGACGAGCTCAGGAAGACTAGCAGAGGCATAAAGCCAAGTTCCGCCCCGAGTATGCATTCTCCCTCAAGAATTACAGGCGAAACAGAAACTATGCAAAAACCCCCGTTGATTTGGAGATCCGAGGACCGCTTTGGTAAGCTTACATATTTGCCTGTGGAAAATCGACACTCGTTCGAGATATCACTAAATTTAATTCTCGTTTTCTTTTATGTTTCGGAACAGGCGATACTGTTAGCCCCAAACCTCATCGTGGTATCGTCAAAGATGCAACTAATGATGTACTCATTGGTAGGCTCAACCCAGTGGACAAGCCGCTTGATGCCAACATCGTACGGGTGTCTGGCCGACTCAAACGTATTCAGTAGTGTTGGATACAGCCCTATGCGTTCTTGATGGTTCAAGCTCTGAGCCACTAGATTAACATTGTTTTCCTTTTGTGTCGTGCGGCACAGGATATCTTCGCGTGTCAATTAGAGCATGAGACTTGAGCATCAGGGATACGAGGTATGAACATTCACCACCCCGAATAAATGGAGACATGAGTGATTTTGCTAAAGGCATGCATACCACCTTAACATTTAAGGTGGATCATTGGCGACAAAATTATAAAGTTCCCATTAGATGAACTTATCGCTGCCTATAGAATTAACATTTAACTTCACTCATATTGGTGCTGAGATTGAATGAGGTGATGCACTTGATAAGGCCAGGCCTAGAGGCCCTGTAGTCCAGTACTTCATCGATATCAGCATTGATATCAACACAAAACTACCAAGAAAATTCAATTTATCTCGAAATTCAAGTTTCTTATCCAAAGGGCAATGCGTTGGCTGCTAGACACTTGAAAATGCAAGCCCCAATGTGACTCTGCTTGTGTGATTTTGGCATGCATTCAAGTACCGGGCCCGCCCACCGCTTTCAACTTGTACTTGAGGCGCAGGCACGCAGGCCCGGATATATGCATGTGGCAGTCCAGACCCGGCGGGATAAGCGCCGGTCACCGGATTAGGTCATAATGAGTTGACAGGACCGCTTTGTATCAACTGCCTCATCGCCCACCAACCAGGAACGGCCAGCACAACACCCATAAAATCCCTTGCCTGTCTCAATCTCAACCACCACACCACTATGCCCAGCTGGTTCAGCCGCAGTAGTAGCAGCCGCAACGAAGTTCCCCCCGTGGCCGACTCTGGCCCCCCGAGCGGTCGGGACTATGCAAACGATAAGGCGCGCGAGGAACTTTTTTCGCGACCGGCAAACCGCCCAGCAGATGCAGCTAGTCTGAATCCTCCACCCAGTTATCGCTCCAATTCGAGCACATACAACGAATCCCGCGATGGGAACCCCTATGACATCCCCCCTCCACCCCCCCAAGGCGATCGGTACGCTCGCAACGCAGGCGTGGGCGACAAGTACTCGCGTGGCTACGGGAACGTTGACAACGACCGCGCCGAGCTGTTTGGTGGTTACAAACCTGCACAGCCTCGTCGCAGGTACGACGACAATGACGACGGCCAACAGCGACAGATGACGGCCGAAGAGGAGGACGAAGAGGTCGAGGCGATCAAACAGGACACGAGAAAGTTGAAGCAAGAGTCGGTCCAAAGCACTCGCAATGCGCTACGTATCGCCCGCGAGGCCGAAGAAACAGCGCGCAATACGCTTTTGAAGCTCGGGGACCAATCTGGTGAGTTGACTCTGCAAATATATATAATTTCTGAGCTCATGATTTGAATAGAAAAAATCGCCAACACTGAACGCCACCTTGACCTCGCCAAGGGTTCGACCAACCGCGCCGAAGACAAGACTGACGAGCTCAAGCAGCTCAATCGGTCCATCTTCAGGCCTGTTATTGTCTTCAACAAGGACGAGAAACGCCGCAAGGAAGAACAGCGGATTGCGGATCGACATGAACAGGAGCGGACCGACCGCGAAAAGGCAGCGCTCGACGTGCGTGATTCGCAGAATCGCATTGGACGGGCCGCGACATATGGACAGCGCTCTGGTGCTGGTGATGACACATATGGGCAAGATGAGGGGATCTCGGGCGGTCGCAGGAACCTGCCCCCGGAGCAACAGCGGGCGCGTCAAGCTGGACGGTCGAGGTACCAGTTTGAAGCCACCGCCTCGGACGATGAACTCGAAGACGAACTTGGTGAGTGAACATCCTCCCGGCACAATCCGATCAACTAACCCGCGGTCAGATGACAACTTGGACGAGATTCACGATGTCGCAAAGAGGCTCAAGGCGTTGGCAGTCGCATCGGGCCAGGAGCTGGACACTCAAAACGCGCGCCTGAACAAGATCACGAACAAGACCGACCAGCTCGACACCAAGATTGTCCGCGCGACGGACCGCCTGAAGCGCATCAACTAGAGGTGGGAAGAATATGGTCTGGACTTGTCGAATGCGATATGTACATTAGACTATCCAAATTCAGTCTATTTAAATTTACCAAAACAAGCGTCACCAGATCTTGATGGCGATTCCGTTTGACTATGTTTAGTGTATTCGATCCAACGGTGCCTTGGCTAGACCCAACCACCTCCACGGTCACGGCTCACTTGCAAAAACAGATCCAGTCGCTATTGCTTGCCGGGCAGTCTCGCGACAAGTATTATCCAGGGATACATGGCTAAATTACAACAGCATTCAAGTCCAACCCGAGTATCGCAAACAACGCAACGCAAATTTTCATGTCTATCCCAAGACCCCAAATCACACTTCCTCATCCGAGTTCTCTTCTTCGTCCTCGTCCCCCCGCCTTCCCACCACCCCAGCATCTCGATCCAGGTCGATCTGGATTTGACCCGAATAAGCGATTACCCCACTCTCCGGCGCATACACCCCAAATTCCGGTCCCTCCCCCGCACTAGTACCATTTTGTCCGGCACCAGCTAGTCTAGCCCGCACCATCTCCCCCACGTCTAGGATCTCGACCCGCACCACATGGTGCACTACCTGGACTGCTAGGTGGGCTTTATCAAACGCGCGTTGCAGACCTTCTAGGGCCGTAGTATCTGCCCACTGTGATGTGCGGTGCACGGCGTCAATTGCGTCTAGCCCCGCGGTGCTAGTCAGTGTTGCGGTAAACGTGATGCACAGTGGGTAGGATGCTTGCGAGGCAAGAGGGACCGTGACTGTGATATGCTCGGCGGGCAGCCGGGGTGCCGGTGCTTTCGAGCTCGCTTTTGCTTTTGGGGTGGGGGGACTTGGGGCAGGTGTTGGATAGGGGCACCCTACGTCACCACTGGCACCAGCGACCGACCCCTTGGCAGACTCCGAGTCTGCAAATCCGTCTGCACGTAGTCGCTCATCGAGGACCTCCCAGACCCAGGTACACTCGTAGCGCAGCCCATTGCACATTCTTTCAAATCTCGGATCGCGCGGGGAAAAGTGCGGTGTGAGCACATACTCTGCGGGTGCGCTTGGGTCCTGCCGGACTGTGGTGGTAAGCGAATGCAGTGCGTACGCATGTCGGTGTGCATCGGTGCGGCGGGTGGCGATGTTCAATGCGGGGCAGCCAATCGTAATTGTTGCAATGTTCGGGTTGGCCGGATCTGCCTGTGAGTACCCGTCGTTGGTTGGGGGCTGAAAAAGCTAGCAGTAATAGTGGGGACTTGCCTTTATGATATACGACGCGGCGAGTGCGGAGCGGACCTGATTTCCGTCCGGACAGTTAATCACGAGCGCGCTCTCAAAGTTGGGTTGGAATCCACTCGGAGTGACACAACTTGTCTTGCGTTCAAGCTGTGATCGGGCCATAACAAATGCGTCCTCGTTTGGGGACGCATACATGGTTTCTGCCGGGACCGGCGGAAAGACGGGTGGATAGTTTGAGCCCAAAAGAGTAGTAAAGCGCGTCTGGGCAGGGGCGACAACGCGGCCAATGTCTTCCAAGAGCTCGCTCGAAGGGCGGATCGAATAAGGGGTGAGGAGATCAATGGTAGGTACATAGTGCTGGGTGGGTCGGCGGTCGACAAACGAATGTTGAACAATTGTAGGGGGTACGGCGCGGTCCCGGAAAAGGGAGTCCAGAGCGCAGACGAGTTCGTCGTCACGAGCCCAGTGGGTGTATGGGGCAATAGCAAAAGTAGTAACGTCCATGATGCAGGAATTAAACTCTTGAAAGAGGCGAACTTAGATTACGAGCGGAGATGAAAGTGGTCGGGCTTGAAGCGCAGGTCCAGATAAAAGTACCACCTAGAACATGGTATAGGGGCCTGGGGTGTCTCGGCCGTCGGATGGGGTGGCAAGACAAAATTGGCGATAGCTCGGACCCGCTTGATTGTTGGAATACATGAGCGGCTGATTCGATATAGCCTGTTGCTCAAGGGGTAGGCCTTATAGGGGTTTGATTCGTGGGACAAAGCATATAAGCGAGAGAGAACCTTGCGTCCGGGATGGTTCCGGGTCAAAGTTTGTCTTTTAGATGCTGCGTGATTTGTGCGCCCAATGCAGGGTGGCGAGTACATTGCGAGCTGCTTCTGCGGATGTGCTGTAGTTCTTGTCACGTATGGACAGCGTCACTCTCAATGGACGCAAATCCAATTGCTGATAGGAGATACGACTCTGCATACGCACCAGCGGTTGAACTTTGCAGGTTGTATGCTCCTGTTTCATGGCGTACCTGGGCAGCGCATATAGAGCCAGTGGTGGCCACGGTGGGCAGCGGGTCCGGCCCACCGGGTGGTTACATGGGCGTTACCGGTGAGTACTGATCGGGCAATGTGGAGCAAGAGCTAAATGCGGTTCGAATATGAATTAATGCAGGTAATTAACATTATAACTACAGGCTACCGACGCCGAATGTCGCGTCGCGGATGCGCGTGTGTTATGTCAGCTGCTTATGTGAGCCCCCAACTGGAGTGGGGCGTTGGGGGCACGTTGCACATAAATTCATTTGGCTCCCTCTGGGCGCATTGTTCCTTCCACCATGGCCCCGGACCACTCTAAAGTCCAGCATTTTATAGGTATGCTATATTCGTATTTCTCTTCCTTTGCTTACTGTCGCAGGCGGCAATTCGCTCGATGTCGCCGCCCACGACAAGGTCTATGAGCACGTCAAGGCACACGGTGGACACACTGCAATCACAAAGGTGCGCCCCCTGCCCTGTGAACCCTCATGTGCTAAAGGCTCCCTTTGCCCAGGTCCTCATTGCTAATAATGGTCAGTCTGAATTGCAAGTGACACGCGTATCTCACTCTATTCTCTATTAGGCATCGCGGCAGTAAAAGAAATTCGCTCAGTCCGCCAATGGTGCTACGAGACATTTGGCACTGAACGTGCTGTTGAATTCACTGTAATGGCCACTCCCGAAGATCTCAAGGTCAATGCCGATTACATTCGCATGGCAGATCGCTATGTCGAGGTCCCTGGTAAGGGTTGCAACGCGTGTTGTTCCATCACAATTGACGCGTTTTCTAGGTGGCACCAACAACAACAATTATGCAAACGTTGATCTTATTGTTGATGTCGCTGAACGCGCTGGAGTACACGCGGTATGGGCTGGATGGGGTCATGCCTCTGAAAACCCTAGGTTGCCCGAGTCTCTTGCCGCTTCTCCAAGTAAAATCGTGTTTATTGGTCCTCCCGGGTCGGCAATGCGCTCTTTGGGCGACAAGATCTCATCTACGATTGTCGCCCAATCTGCTGATGTCCCCACTATGGCCTGGTCGGGTACCGGCATTTCCGACACCAAGGTCAATCCCGCGGGTTTTGTCGAGGTTCCAGACGACGCATACAAGGCAGCATGTGTCACGAGCGTCGAAGAAGGACTCGACCGTGCCGAGAAGATTGGCTGGCCAGTTATGATAAAGGCGAGCGAAGGAGGAGGAGGGAAGGGTATTCGAAAAGTCGATAGCGCCACCGCTTTCAAAAACGCATACAACGCAGTGGCGGGCGAGGTTCCAGGTGTGTGGTTTCTGGCTTGACCCGCGCTCTAGTTTTGACCGACTTTGTTCGTAGGGTCCCCGATCTTCATCATGAAGCTTGCCGGTTCTGCTCGCCACCTTGAAGTTCAGATACTCGCCGATCAGTACGGAAACGCCATCTCACTTTTCGGGCGTGACTGCTCTGTCCAACGTCGTCATCAAAAGATTATCGAAGAGGCGCCCGTGACCATTGCCAAGCGGGATCGATTTGAGGATATGGAACGTGCTGCCGTGAGACTGGCAAAGCTCGTCGGATATGTCAGCGCCGGAACCGTCGAATGTGAGAGTCAGCCATTATGCGCGTTGGTCATCGACTAATCAACGTAATTCAGACTTGTATAGTCCCGCCGAGGATCTTTTCTACTTTTTAGAGCTCAACCCGCGTCTGCAAGTCGAGCATCCTACTACCGAAATGGTTACTGGCGTCAATCTCCCAGCCGCCCAGCTGCAAATTGCCATGGGTATTCCACTATATCATATTCGCGACATTCGTCAATTGTACGGGCTTGCTCCTCACGGCACGTCCGAAATAGACTTTGACCTCGTCAAACCTGAGTCCAATCAGCTCCAGCGCAAGCCTCAGCCCAAGGGCCACGTCGTTGCCGTCCGAATCACAGCCGAGAATCCAGATGCGGGTTTCAAGCCTTCGAGCGGAAGTCTACAAGAGCTCAATTTCAGATCGAATACCAACGTTTGGGGGTACTTTTCCGTCGGCACAGCCGGTGGCCTGCACGAGTTTGCCGATTCACAGTTTGGGCATATATTCGCATACGGCGCTGACCGCGAAGAGAGTCGGAAGAACATGGTTGTCGCGCTCAAAGAGTTGAATATCCGCGGCGACTTTAGGACGACGGTCGAGTATTTGATCAAGCTCCTCCAAACCCAAGCCTTCACCGAAAATACATTTACGACTGGTTGGCTCGACACGCTCATTAGCAATAATCTGACCGCAGAACGACCCGACGCGACTCTGGCGGTGATCTGTGGCGCCGTGATGAAGGCGCACGTGATGAGCGAGGCATGCTGGGCCGAGTACCGTGCAATTTTGGACAAGGGTCAGGTCCCCGCCCGCGATACGCTCAAGACAGTGTTTGGCGTCGATTTTATCTATGAAAACACGCGGTACTCGTTTACTGCTGCGCGCTCGTCACTCACTACCTGGACCCTCTATCTCAATGGTGGCCGTACAATGGTTGGTGCACGTCCGCTCGCAGATGGCGGATTGCTCGTGTTGTTGGACGGGAAGAGTCATTCAGTATATTGGCGCGAAGAGGTTGGCGCAGTGCGCGTCATGGTCGATTCCAAGACGTGTTTGATTGAGCAGGAGAATGATCCAACCCAGTTGAGGAGTCCGAGCCCGGGGAAGCTTTTGAGGTTCTTGGTCGACAGCGGAGACCACGTCAACGCTAGCGAACCCTATGCCGAGATTGAGGTGCGTCTCCGTTCCTGTTTGCCTGGGCTATTGACCAATGGGTTTCTTGTAGGTTATGAAGATGCTCATGCAGTTGATTGCTGCTGAAGACGGGACGGTGATGTTTGTCAAGCAGCCTGGCGTAAGCCTTGAACCGGGTGACATTCTTGGTATCCTCACACTGGACGATCCCGCGCGCGTCAAGCATGCCAAGCCGTTTGACGGTCTTTTGCCTGCGATGGGCTCACCCAATGTAATCGGAAACAAGCCCCACCAGCGTCTGCGCGCCTCGGTCGAGGTCATGCACAATATTCTCGACGGATTCGACAACCAAGCCATCATGTCAGGAACTCTCAAGGATTTATTTACTGTGCTCCGCGATCCAGAGTTGCCGTTTTCGGAATGCGCTGCGACGCTCTCGGCACTTTCGGGTCGACTACCAGCCAAGCTCGAGGAGGCGATTCGTGCGGCAATCGAGACGGCTCATGCAAAACCCGCGCCACAAGAGTTCCCTGCTGCACGTCTGCGCAAGTTGCTGGATAACCATTTGCAAGAAAATGTTCGCGCGCAGGATCGGCCGCTTGTCCGGGCGCAAATGGATGTGTTATTTGATATTGTCGATCGGTATCGACACGGACTCAAGATTCACGAGTGGAATGTGGTTATTGGCTTGCTCCAGCGCTATGAGGAGACCGAGCGTCTGTTTGGCGGTGGCCAGTTTGAAGAAAAGGTGCTCAAGCTTCGCGAGCAGCACAAGGCTGAGCTCGACAAGGTCGCGGCGCTCGTACTGAGCCATTCCAAGGCGCAGAGCAAAAACAAACTCATACTCGCCCTTCTCGAAGATATTCAACGCCAGGTGCCTGGCCCGTCTGTGGGTGGCGTGGATGAGAGTTTGAACGAGGTATTGCGCAATATTGCGGCACTCGAGAGTCGGTCCGCGACACAGGTTGCCCTCAAGGCGCGCGAAGTGCTTATCCGAACGCAGCAACCGTCGTATGAAGAACGCTCGTCCCAGATGGAGCAAATTTTGACGCAGTCGGTGCGCACTGGATATTATGGCGAGCAAGGCGGAGGTCATCGTCAACCTTCGGCCGAGATGTTACGCGAGTTGACGGATTCGAGGTTTATTGTATATGATGTATTGCCGACGTTTTTCACTCACAAGGATCACTGGGTCTCTCTTGGTGAGTGGGTCTAGGTTGGGCGCGAGGACAATACTGACGATGATTGTAGCTGCGATGGATGTATATATTCGACGTGCGTACCGCGCATACAACCTTATCTCAGTCGATTATGAAGAGGGCGACGATTTGGATGATGGAGATGCACCTAATATTGTGACTTGGAGGTTCAAGCTTGGGCAATCTAGCTCTCCGCCGTCGACGCCTCGCTTCAACAATGGGTAAGTAATTCCAGTTCGCTATGAGGTTGTACTAACGTTTTCTAGGGTCAACACTCCCAAGCGCGCCGGATCGGTCAGCGACTTGACCTATATTGTCGACAGCCGCGAGCCTATTCGCACTGGATCTATAGCCACGTTCCCCAACTTCGATATTCTCCAAAAAGGCTTCAAAAAGGTTGCCGACCAACTTCCTCACTTCAACGTCGATGATTACTCTCGCAGGCACGGGCCAGGCAATCAGCCCCCCAATGTCCTCTACTTTGCCTTGCGCGCCTTTACCCCAGCCGACGACATGGAAGACTCTGCGTGGCGTGAAAAGTTGCTTGCGCTTGTGAATAACAAGATATCCATCCTCAACGAGCGTGGAGTCCGCCGCGTCAGTTTCCTCATTTGCCGCCCGGCGCAGTATCCGTGGTACTTTACGATGCGCGACATGGGTGACCAGTGGGGAGAAGAAGAGGCCATTCGTAATATCGAACCTGCTCTGGCATACCAACTCGAGCTCAGCCGGTTGTCTAATTTCAAGCTCACGCCGTGCTTTGTCGAAAACAAGCAGATGCATGTCTACCACGCCGTCGCCCGCGAGAACCAATTCGATAGTCGATTCTTTATCCGTGCGCTCGTACGACCTGGTCGTCTTCGGGGCAACATGCGCATGGCGGATTATCTCTTGTCTGAGACAGATCGTCTTGTTGGTGCCATTCTGGACGCGCTAGAGGTTGTTGGTTCCCAGCACCGCAATACCGACTGCAACCATATCGCGCTCAACTTTGTGTACAACCTTCCAGTGACTTACGAGGAGGTCGTTGAGGCCATTTCCGGCTTTATCGAGCGTCATGGAAAGCGTCTCTGGCGTCTACACGTGACTGGTGCCGAAATCCGCATTGTTCTTGAAGACGCGGAAGGAAACATCTCGCCTCTGCGCTGCGTCATCGAAAATGTCTCGGGCTTTATCGTCAATTATTTTGCATACCAAGAGATTACGACCGATAAGGGCACCAAGATACTCAAGACTATTGGCACCGAAAAGGGCCCGCTCCACTTGCAACCCGTCCATTATCCGTACCCAACAAAGGAGTCACTGCAGCCCAAACGTTACCAAGCTCATATTATTGGCACGACCTATGTTTACGACTTCCCCGATCTCTTTATGAAGGCCCTGCATAACCTTTGGATAGACGCACGCACAGACAACCCGGATTTGGTTATCCCCAAAAAGTTGCTCCAGTCCAAGGAGCTCGTACTGGACGAGAACGATGAGCTGCAAGAGGTCGACCGGGCCCCGGGCAACAACACTTGCGGCATGGTTGGCTGGGTGTTTACCGCATATACCCCTGAATATCCCAAGGGCCGCGAGCTGGTCGCCGTCGCGAACGATATCACCTACAAGATTGGTTCATTCGGCCCCGTCGAGGACCAATTCTTCTACTTGGTCACCGAATACGCCCGCCAGCGTGGCCTTCCCCGCATTTATTTGTCTGCCAATTCTGGGGCCCGTATTGGTCTAGCGGAGGAGGCACTAAGCCTGTTTTCGTGCGCCTGGAATGTCAAGGACCAACCTGAAAAAGGGATCAACTACCTTTATCTTACACCCGAAAACCATGCAAAACTTAACGAAAAGGGCTCTGGCAGCGTTTTGACGACTGAGATTGAGGAGGACGGTGAGAAGCGCTTCAAGATTACCGATGTAATTGGTCTACAAGATGGGTTGGGTGTCGAATGTCTGCGCGGATCTGGTCTCATTGCCGGAGAAACATCCCGAGCGTACGACGATATTTTCACGATTACCCTTGTCACCGCCCGATCAGTTGGTATTGGCGCATACCTCGTTCGCTTGGGTCAGCGTGCAGTGCAAGTCGAGGGTCAGCCGATCATCCTTACTGGGGCCCCAGCGCTCAACAAGGTACTGGGACGCGAGGTTTACACTTCAAACCTGCAACTCGGTGGCACTCAGATTATGCACAAGAACGGCGTCTCGCACCTAGTTGCTTCTAGCGACTTGGAAGGCGCAACGCAAATTTTGAAGTGGCTGTCCTACGTTCCTGAACAGAAGGGTGCCAAGTTACCTATCGTCGTGCCATCCGACCCATGGGATCGAGATATTGCCTATACCCCGCCGAAAGGACCTTATGATCCTCGCTGGTTCATCGAAGGCAAGACGGATGAAGCCACGGGAGAGTTCTTGCCTGGGTTCTTTGACAAGAAGTCGTTCCAAGAAACACTCAGCGGATGGGCTCAGACTGTCGTTGTTGGACGTGCGCGGTTAGGAGGCATCCCGATGGGTGTTATTTCTGTTGAGAGTAAGTATTTCGGAGCAAGCTGGAACCCGTCTTACCATGTTTCGCGTAGCTCGCACCATCGAACGCATTATCCCTGCCGACCCCGCTAACCCGGCATCCTTTGAACAGAGAATTATGGAGGCTGGTCAGGTACGTGGGTTTGAATTTAAGCAGACTGTACACGCTCATAGTTGGCGGTAAATCTAGGTGTGGTACCCTAACTCTGCCTACAAGACTGCACAAGCCATCTTCGATTTCAATCGCGAGGGTCTGCCTTTGATAGTGTTCGCCAACTGGCGCGGTTTCTCAGGCGGCCAACAAGACATGGTAGGTGCTTGCACTCTTACGACATAACTCTGATATGCTGAATATACCATCTAGTACGACGAGGTGTTAAAACAAGGATCCAAGATCGTTGATGGCCTGTCGAGTTACAAGCAACCTATCTTTGTTTATATCGTGCCCAATGGCGAACTGGTAAGTCACGGGAGTACGGCACCCTAATAAACACTTACGCCGATTCCGTAGCGTGGAGGTGCTTGGGTTGTACTGGACCCTTCAATCAATTCCGAACAAATGGAAATGTATGCCGATGTAGATGCTCGCGCTGGTGTCCTTGGTATGATTGACGAACTAGTTCAAAATGCAAGGCTAACGCATTACTGTTGTAGAACCGGAAGGTGTTGTGGAAATCAAGAGTGAGTAAAACAAATCTACGCCACACCATAAACCTAACCCGTGTCCTTATAGTGCGCCGGGAGAGGTTACTGGCCCTTATGGAGCGCTTAGACGAGCCATATGCTCAATTAAAGGCTGACAGTAAGGACTCAACAAAGACTACGGAGGAACGCTCCGAGGCTTCACGTGCGCTTGTTGCTCGAGAAACACTACTCATGCCCACGTACAAACAAATCGCACTGCTCTACGCAGACCTCCACGAGTAAGCGAACCTTCTCGCTAATCAAATAATACTAACTATTTCGCCCAGTCGCACTGGTCGAATGGCCGCGAAAGGATGTGCACAACCTGCTGTTTGGAAAAACGCACGTCGCCATTTCTATTGGGCATTGCGTGCGCGCCTAGCCCGGAACACAGCACTTGCCGCAATTGCCGAAGCGAGTCCCGATTCTCTTCCAGCATACCGAACACGCCTTCTAGATTCGCTCGTTCCCCCCGAAGTCGACCGCAATGACAAGCGCAAGTTGGCAGAAGCACTCGAAATACTCGATCTCACTACCACGCTCAACTCTGTTCGTCACGCAGAGATTACCCACAAAATTGTAGAACTCTCCCAGTCCCACAAAAAGGCCACCCTAGAAGGCATACTACGAGTAATCGACACTCTTACCGAAGAAGAAAAGGCAACGATTACTGGCGCTCTGCATGCTAGCTCTGGCGGAGGTAAGCCCCAGATAACTGTATGCTTGTCAGTACTGACAAGGCTGTAGGACCCCCATCATATTCTCACCCTTAGATACTTAGTTTTACCAACGAATACTTTTAGGGCTGTCTATATCCTTACTTTTATATTTGAACTCCAACTGTTGCAACTCATTTACGTATATTTTCCAATTTTCCCCAGAAAGAATGAGTGAATAAAGTCCATGCACGATCGGCTTTCGGACGAAGGCGACTATTTCTCATCTCACGATAGCCTTATCGGGATAACTCTCCGATTACGCGAGATCAGACAATCGCGTTCTTGCACTCAAACACGGACGGCATTCTGTGGCCGATATCTGAAGAAATATAGGATGATAGTCGAGGGCACGCGGACCCGAATCCACATGAATTCCAATGCTTCGCACTAGATAATTCCAAAATACTCCAACTCTAGGAAGCGACTGAAGCGCTCACGTCTCAAAAGGTTCATGTTATGCGCAGCAGACCACATGCAACGCCAAGATTTTACATACCCTTATAGCGCACCTGGGCTCAATTGCAAACTGAGTTGACCAACGGTATCTAGTCTACCAAATCACCGCACAAAGAAGCAACGACTCATTCCATCCCGGCGATGCTGGTTTACTGTATCCCCAGTTTCAACAAAACTGCGCCAGATTAATCATATGCATATTTACGCATACCTTTCAATTGGACGGAATCGGCGTGTACATTTAGACCATACTTAACCTTAATAGAAGCATCTAAATAACTAATCTATGATAGACATATACCTCGCTTCTTAGAACTGTTTCGCCAGTGGAGAATCACATATGGGTGGCTGGAACTAGAGCACAGTAGCAACGTGGTTCTTCGCGCACCATGTGCGACTTGAATCTTCGATTCTCGCTTCAGGTATCACAACCAGAACTAAGATATTGCTAGCAGGCCACTCCGGCACGCACATAACAATTCACTCGGCACATGACAGTATAAAAACGAATACTAGTAAGCCCAACGTACCAATCCAAGCGTCACATTCATCTCGCCCACTTAGTGAGCACCATCTCCGAGTTAATATGAAGGCCACTGTCTCTGCTGCTCTCCTCTCTGCAATGGCCGTTTCGGCCGCCCCAGGGCTGGTTTTGGACGTCAACGGTAAGTGGTTCGCGATACAACTATTTTCTATCTTTAAACGGAAAGCGTGGTCATCGTAGGACCCTCCTCGGCGGTTGGCGTCGATGGTTTGACCGTCACCGCAGTTTTGAAGAACACTGGGAGCGAGTCCCTCAAGGTAATTATAAAGCCCTATTGAACTCACAACCCTTTCATGATACTCACAATGCGCATATAGCTGCTTAATGACCCCCGTACCGTGTTGTCCAAGGCGCCAACTGATACTTTCAGTATCACATCCGAATCCGGATCGCCCAATTTCACCGGTATCAAATTGAAATACGTGCCCGCCACTGCTGCTGTGGTTGGAAAAGAATCTCAGTTCACTGTTCTTGCGCCCGGAGAGAGCGTCGAGGTCTCTCACTCATTGGCTGGGGTCTACAACTTCACACAAGCCGGCGAAGGCAGCTACAAGGTCAGTAGAGCTTGAATGTTTCCCAGCCTGTGAAAATAAAACCCTAAACACGACTCGCAGTTTGCTGCAAACAACTTGTTCAACTATGTTGATGCGTCTGGCGAGCTCAAGACAATTGAGGCTTCGAGTAACTCCAACCAATTCAAACTCTCTGGAAAACTAGTTGCCCCGAGCACTCGCCTTGCCAAAATTTCGCGGTCGAAGCGTGCCGTTTCCTATACAGGATGCTCTTCCTCTCAGCAGACCATAGTTTCCGCCGCTGCTACGTAAGCCACAAAAATCAAGTTTTCAATTAAACTGACATCAATATATTTTCAAGTGCCTCGAATACCTATGTAGCCAACGCTAACACTTACCTTAGCGGTATTTCATCCGGAACGACCCGTTACACCACCTGGTTTGGTTCCTACACTGCCAGCCGCCTTAGTACGGTTCGCTCTCATTTCACTGCCATTGGCACCGACGCCACTTCGACCAACTACGACTGTACTACATGTCAAAACACATCCGGCATTGACTACGATTCAACCTACGCATATGTTTACTCCGATGAACCGGGAACGGTGAGCATCACTCAACTCTGCAACTTTTCATAGCTAAGCCTTCCTTTAACTTTAAATAGATCTACCTCTGCGGTGTGTTTTGGGATGCTCCTGTGTAAGTAAATTATGAGAAGTGCGAACGGACGATCCAGAATGCTAACGTTTATCATTGCAGCACCGGTACCGACTCTCGGGCTGGAACGATTGTTCACGAAAACTCTCACTTTGAGGTCAACGGAGGCACTTCCGACTGGGTCTATGGCCAAACTAGTGCCAAGTCTCTCGCAAGTTCTAACCCAACCCGGGCCATTGACAATGCCGACAACCACGAGTATTTGTAAGTACAACCAGGTACTTATATACACCACTAACTAACGAATGTACCTAAACTGCAGTGCTGAGAACAACCCCGCCCTCTCGTAACTATACACGAGTGATCTAGCCAATGGTTCATCTACGACAAAAATGTTATCAAAGTAGTTTCATCCTCCAAAAATGACAGTTATTTCAACCAAAAGCGTTTGTGTGCTTGTTGGACAAAAATAACAAAGCAATGAGACTCTCGTTATACTACTATAAAACCGTAAGTGTAAATGCACCCTGATCAAGGAACAAACACAGAAGATGCAACTCGATTCGATGGCCCATGGCCAGGGCAGCAAGATAAATATTAAAATATAATGCAAATTAGCTAAATTTCGGAAAAAACTGAATTAATATTATTGGGGTTGGTGAAAGGAGCACGCAATACGCATCATACGACCACTTGAGTACGGAATGAAACCAGGTTCGAAACGTGATGGTCGGGAGGAGTCCTTGGAAGATTCAACACGTGGGCGACTTAGTGGCAGCTCAAGCGAATATATGCGTCTCAAACACCTTCTTGGTTACCATACGTTGTCTAGAAGGTCAATTTATCGCCTCGCCACAATGCGCTCGCCGTTACTGGTTAGTATTGCACCATGACTAATAGCTTTCAACCCGTAACCTACCCTTCCGAACACGAAACCTCTATCTAAAATATATATTAGCCACTTGAACAATAATTCACCCAGGAAAAAGGCACCCCCTGCGGAACACTGATTATTGGAGGTGCTAGCCCTAATGAAGTCAAGTTTGAGACAAGTCATAGCTATAGCGCACGAGATGGCTTGATTCATTCTAAAAGACTTCCCACATCCCGGTCGAATTGATAGATAAACAAGATCCCTTCTCCCAACAAACTGCTCGAGCTCCAATCGCATAACCGAACAAGTCGCGCAGCGCCACCTCTCCATAGCCTCCCTAGGCCTATCCACTGGGATTTCAACCCATTAAACTGTATAATTGCTAATTGGATAAACCCAACACTACCTTAGGAAGATATTAACTAGACTAGTATACGTCGAGTTATAAATACACCTAGACCCAAAGCTCCCATCTAAACAGTACTGGGAGTATGCATGCTTCAATCTCATACAAACTCAGGCAAGCGTTCCCACCAGTCATCAAAGCTCAGAAACGCTCAGGTACCCGGGAGCTTTTATAAACAAACTTCCTAACCAGGAGCCCGTACTGTACTTCAAATTTCCACGATCGGACACCTCCGAGTAAGTGGCACTGTGAAGGATTGAATAGCTGGAGTTTTAGCGCATGTGGCTGTCAATGGCGCCACTTGAATCAGGAAAACCAAGCCAATCGAATCTTCATCAGCCGATAATTAGGACAGTAAAAAATAGAAGCAATTCAAGTACCATTGCATGCTGTTCAATAATAACTAACAAAGGACCTGTGCTGCATGGTGGTAAGAAGCCCAAGGTAATTATAAAAGAGTGGCACCAGCGCTTACGCTGCACATCAGGGCTGTGTACCATACATGGCCAACTCCCTTCACTGTGAAAAGCATAGTCAAGGAAATTTCTGGGTTGATTTCATGTACAGATGTCATGAGATTGATGTGATTTGGATACAGAAATTTCGGCCCTGTGCTGAAATTTCTGATATGTTTGGGTTGAAAATTTATTGTTCAAAAGCAATGAAAATGTCCGTTTTCAGCGCTTTTTTTAGTGAAATAAATGCTCCAATTTATGTGAATTTTAGTGTTTTTGACTCGGGAAGATTAAGCACTCTTAGTTTGATATTTTCCAGGCTGGCAAGTGTTGAGCAATCATGGATGCACTCGAAATATACTGGGAAATGTTCCAGAATTCTCTGTACAGTTATGTGGCCATTTTCAAGTTCCAAAGTATGGAAAATCCAGCACAATTCTGTTAAAATTCTAGGTACTCTGCATAAATATTCTTTACATCACAGTTGATTATACTTCTGGTACTGGGTCAGATCCACCATGCTCATCACCATCCTGTCTGGGTGCGGGGGTAAGGTCACCAAGCTGCTTCCGATACTGACGTTGATTTTGAAGTAAGGATTTGACCATTTCCAATATTGGCCACTCTGGCGGCTCAAAACGCCGCAAGTAAGGAAACTGTTTGACAACCTGGATAATGTATGTTAAAAGTGAATGCACCATTTCATCAATAGGAGTACGCACTGAGGCACCAATTGCCAGCAATGCACGTTGGTCCTGGTGATTCCAGCGGACCTGGAGAGGAAGATGGGCACGGGAGACTGCCCAGAGTACTTTGCGCTTGGATTTTCATTAGTTATATATGTTTTTATAAATATATACTTGAATGCTGGCTTACGTGAATATCTTGGTACAGATTTGAGTTGTCATCAAGCTGCATTACACTCCGAAGTGAGGTGCCACGGCCCATCCGCCCCCCAGGGTGACGAATTTTGGTAGCTGGGATTGAGTTCCCAGGTTGACCTGCTCAAGAATAGAAGTGAGCTGATAGTTATATTAGAGCACCAGAAAAAGTGAACCATTAATGCACGCATATAAGGTTCAACTTAGACATGTTGGTGCGGGAGTTGTGGAAACTCCTACACTGGCGGAAATCTTCAAATCGAGTCCAATGGCGACGCGAGAGGGTGCAATCGATAGCCAGAGACTGTGGCTTTCGATTGAACCCCTTTGCGTCGCGATTGGTCGCGATTTGAAGAAGTTCCGTCAGTTTAAGTGTAATAGGAGTAAACATGTCGGTGCGGGAGTTCCCACAACTCCCGCACTGACGAAACTCCCTCAAATCGTACTCAATTTCGACGCGAGAGGGTGCAATCGATAGCCAGAGATTGTGGCTTTCGATTGAATCCTCTCGCGTTGCAATTGGTTGCGATTTGAAGAAGTTCCGTCAGTTTAAGTGTAATAGGAGTAAACATGTCGGTGCGGGAGTCATGGGAACTCCCACACTGACGGAAATCTCCAAATCGTACTCAATTTCGACGCGAGTGGGTGCAATCGAAAGCCACGGTCTCCGGCTATCGATTGAACCCCCTCGCGTTGTAATTGGGTGCGACTTGAGAGAGTATTGTCAGTGCAGGAGTCCCTGCAACTCCCGAACCAACATGTTTACTCCGATTGCACTTACAGTTACCTATAGGTAGCCCAGTAAGAATAAACTCACCTTGTCCATAATTGCCTTGATGACCCGATCCACTCCCTCTGGGCTGGTTGACTTGGCTCGGCTGCCTTGGGGGCTGACTCGGGGATGCGGCTTGATCAGCAGATGATGCAGAAGCTGGCAATCGGGCTATTGGTGGTGGATTTGGATGGGCATCTGCTGAATTATTTTGACCATTGACCTCGAGAGCTCATCAATAGAGAAATCAATGATCTAAAGGTTGGACTCACATTCCGTTCATTTTGTGGTGCATGTGAAGTTTGTCTCCCTGAGTAAGTGGCATAATTAGCTGTTATTAGCATAAACAGGTATAGGCAGGGTGCGTACGAGGGGGCAGTCCAGCTCCAGGCACAACATCTTCGAATTCGTTGACTCTGTCTTGGTCCAAGTCACTCGATTCATGTACTGACCCATTATCCCTGCCTGCAGGGGTATTATTTCTTCCAGCTCCATGAGAGGTGCCTTCACCAGTGGCCTCCGAGCCACGAGAGCTCTGGCTCGCAACCAAGGCTAGCAAAATGGCGAAATTAGTTAACCTATAAAATATGTTACATTTACTCACCAGTAAGCTTTCTAATTTCACGCTCCTTGGCTTCAATCTCAGAACGAAGTCGAGAGGTCTCAGAGGCTGCTGTCAGGTCTCAGCCAAGTGGCACTTATGCGCTTACAATGGGCGCAGGCCTTACTGCGTCGAGGGCGAGGGCTGGGACGATGGGCTAGCTCAAATGACGCCTTAGGCGTTCTAGGGATTTGTTGGGGGAACTAGTTGATTAGACCAAGAGGTCGAGTCTTGCCTTTTGCTCGACTCGACCCACTGCTTATATACATGAGGACAGCACAGCTGTACATAATCGACCGAGTCATATTAAAATCCAATACTGTATCAAATGCGCAGCTAATTGTAAAACCATATCAAATGCGCAGCGTCTTCTGACGCTTCTGAGGTCATGTGACTTCCTTAACTCCTAGGACTCCTTGGTTTCCATGGAGTTAGTGTTTTCCGCGCTTATTATGGCGTTTAGTCGTGTCAGGCCGTGACACTACCCCCCGTTCAGGTCCTGGGGCCTCGGGGTGCTGCTTGTGGAAGTCGTTTACTGCCTCCTGGGCGTTTTTGACATTCTCTTCAGGCTCCCAGCTATCAGCCTCCTTGCCGTAGCCTTTCCAATGTACATAGTACCATAATTTCCTTCCTCTTCTTTCTGAGTTTAGGATTTCTTCTACCTCGTACTCCTCTTCACCTTCTTTGGTTACTACTGGAGGAAGAGGCACTGGTTCTCACTGGAACTCATCGGTGGGTTGTGGATATAGTAGGGACACATGGAAGACCGGGTGTACCTTCATTGAAATGGGCAGTTTCAATTTGTACGAGGTGTTTCCAATCTTCTGAAGGACTTCATAAGGGCCCAACCGCCTGTGAGATAGTTTCCTGGCGGGTCGATCTGTCGTGATATTTCTCCCATCCAGGTAGACTTTGTCACCAATTTTAAATGAAGGGGCTTGACACTTCTTTCGGTCGTAGTATTCCTTGTGCTTTTGTTGCGCCAAGGTTAGTGCGGCTTTCGCCTCTTCCAGTCCTTTTTTGAGAAATTCGGCATGTTCATCTGCTGCTGGCACTTGTTGCTCAGTAGTGTCACCAATGGCGAATCTGGGATGAAAGCCATAGCACGTATAGAAGGGGGATTTCTCGCTCCCCGCATGTATTCCATTATTATAGGCAAATTCTGCCAAGGGGAGGTAAGCGACCCAGTCTGTTTGGCGGTGGTTGACGTAATGTCTAAGATATATTTCACCAAACTGGTTTGCTCTTTCAGACTGGCCGTCGACTTGCGGCCTATATGCCGTGGAAAAGTGGGAGGCTACTCCCAACCTTTTATGAAGCTGTCGCAGGAACTTGGCGTTAAAGTTGGGCCCTCGATCCGATATTGTTTTGCTGGGGAGGCCATGCAGTTTCCATACAAAGTTTACAAATAGGTTTGCCACATCGACTGCTGTTGCGGTGGACACCGTTGGGATGTAATGCACCATTTTGGAGAATCGGTCCACCACAGTAAAAATGGCATCGTACCCTTCTGATAAGGGGAGACCTGTGATAAGGTCGTATGTAATTTCGTCCCAGGGATGGGATGGGAGGTCGATGGGGTCTAGTAAGCCTGTTGCAGGTTGATTGGAGTGCTTAGAACGGATGCATGAGTCGCAGGCTTGGATATATGCAGTTACTGCCTTCTTCATATTAGGCCAGTAATACTTGCGACTTAATAGTTCCAGCGTCCTAAATCTTCCTGGGTGCCCTGCTACAGGGGCATCATGGCGACTTTCGATTATGGCTTTTCGGATTTCTTTTTCCTTTGGCACGAATATGCGCTCTTGGAAGTAGAGCAAGCCATTCTCGTATTTCCAGCTTGTCAGCTTTTCGCCATCCTCCAGTCTTTCTACCACCTTTTTTGCGTTCTCATCATCCATTAGGGCATCTCGGATCATATCATCCAAGCTGCTGTCTGTGGATATTTCGGCTATAAACAAGCCTGGATCGAGAATCGAGGAAGGTTCACCCCCCCCTTTAGGTGGTTCAAAATCAGCTCTCCTTGACAGGATATCAGCTTTCTTGTTCTGGGCTCCTGGTCGGTATTTGATTTGGATATTATAATCCGCCAGGAAATTTGCCCATCTAATCTGCCTTCGGTTTAGAACCTTCTTAACTGTAAAGTGTTCAAGGTTTCGATGGTCGGTTAAGACCTCTACTGGAATCTCTGTTCCTTCCAGGAGGTGTCTCCATTCTTTTAGAGCACGAATAAGGGCCAGCATCTCTTTATCAAAAATATCATAATTTCGTTCTGCTGGCGAAAATGATTTGGACAGAAAGGCGACAGGGTGTAATTTTCCTTCAGTGCCTTTTTGTGACAGTATGGCGCCTGTAGCGAAGTCGGATGCATCGCATTCCAGATAGAATTTTTCATTTGGTCTGGGTTGGATTAGAGTTGGAGCCTCTTTCAGGCTTCTTTTGAGCTCTTCAAATGCCATTTGTTGGGCTTTGCCCCAGTCCCATTTCCTATCCTTCAGCAGGAGCTCAAATAATGGCTTAGCTTTCTTGGAGTAGTTGGGGACAAATCGTCGGTAGAAGTTCACAAAGCCCAAGAATTCCTGGACATGTTTAACTGTTCTTGGGGTCGGCCAGTCAACTGCTTTTGACACCTTTTCAGGATCAGTTTCGACCTTGTCACCAGACACAATTAATCCCAGATAATCGATTTGTTCCACATGGAAGGTACATTTTTCAGCGTTGCAGTATAGATTATTTTTTATTAATCGCCTTAGTACTTCCTGGACTTGTTCTTCATGTTCCTCTTGCGTTTTTGAGAAGATTAGGATATCGTCTAGGTAGACCACCACGCATACACCCAGCAGGTCTTGTAAGATTTCGTTCATAAAGCATTGGAATGCTGCTGGTGCATTGGTGAGCCCAAAGGGCATAACCAGGTATTCAAACTGGCCGAATTTGCATTTGAAAGAGGTTTTCCACTCATCTCCTTCTCGGATACGGACTAAGTTATAACCCCATTTCAGATCCAGTTTTGAAAATATCTTGGCCCCTCTTAGTCTCTCAATGAGTTCATCAGGGAGTGGGAGCGGGTAGTGGTCTCGTTTGACCATAGTGTTTAATCGACGATAGTCTACACACATTCGTAGCTTGCCATTCTTCTTTTTTACAAAGAGTACTGGGGAGGCAAAGCTGGATTTGCTTCGTCGAATCAACCCTTGTGCCAATTGGGCTTCAATGGTTTTTTTCATTTCGGCCTCCTCGGTTTCTCCGATTTTGTAGATGGGGCCATGCCCTGGTTTGAACTGTTCATTAAGTTCAATAGCCAGATCGTATGGTCGGTGAGGGGGCAATTCTGTCACTGCTTCCCCTTCTGCAAAGACCTTTTTCAGACTATGATAGACCTGGGGGATTCGTTTCATGTCTTCTTCCAAGGAAGCCAATTCTTCCACCTTTCCGCCAACGCAAATGGCAGGTTTCTTGATACAATGACCGGCGCAGTAGTTTGATGAAAAGGCTACTTTATTTTCTGCCCAGTCAATGTCTGGTCTGTGTAATTTGAGCCAGGAGATCCCTAGCACAATATCGTGACGTCCTAGGTTTACCACATTGCACTCAATGGTTTCCTTATGGTTTCCTAGTCGTAATTGGAAGGTGCATTCGTATTCCACCCTTCCAGATGCGATTTCTCTACCGTCAATTACTCGGAGTTTTCGTGGTATTTTCTTTTTTGTCACAGGGAGTCGATAGTCCCTTACCAATTTTTCGTGTATGAAGCATGCGCTTGCTCCAGAATCTATCATGGCCCACCCATAGAATGGTTTAGGCATTATAGTAGTTTTCTTATCAGGAGTCGTACTGCAAGGTGTGGCAGAAAAATATAAATTCAATTGAGGTGCTATGTACAGAGTATATCTCGTAGTCATTGTTGTTTGCCTCTACCTGTTGCAGTATGTTGCCCAAAACTGTACTCCTGTCCTGGTTCAGGCGTCTCCTTTTGAAGACTCCTCCTCCTCCTCTTCTTCGATTTCTACAGCGTTTCCACTTATCAATCTGGAGGGGCAGTCCCTGGCAAAATGTCCTTGTCCCCCACAATTGTGGCAGGTGCTAACCTGTTTTCCCTTGCCAGTATTATTGACGTCCATAGGGCCTGGTCCTTTTGGATCATTCTTTTTCTGTGGTGGGGGCAAGGGGCGTCCGTCTTTGGAGAGGGAACGGAAAGGGACTTGTACTTTTTCAGACAACCCAGACCATTGTACAGTTGGGGTAGGGACACCCTTCGAGTTTTTCTTGATGGAGAGGATTTGCCCCTTTTTGGCCTTTCCATCTGCTCCAATCATAAAGACTGCATCTCCCACATTTAATTTTTCACGCTGTGTCACATTAGATGCAGGAGAGCTGGTGATTTTGGAAGTTGAACTTCCTTTTGACAGATTGGACTTAAAAGTGTCCATTATTGCTTCAATCCTTAGGGCTTTCTGATGTAATTCTTCGAATGTGGCCATTGTGAAGTCAAAGTCTTTCGTCGCCATTACTCCCTTGATGTCATCCTTCATTCCATCATAGAACATGTCTTGAAGGGTTTCATCATTGTATCGCAGGGAGCTGGTGAGCAACTGGAATTCAGTTAGGTAGGTTTGGACGCTGGCCTTCTGGGTTAGGCGTCGTAATTTGCTTCGTGCATTTTCTACCTTATTGACCATCATCCATCATTTATTGAACTTGTCCCAGAAATCAGGGGTGCTATGGAGCCAGGGGACTGGGTTATGGTGTATATACTCCTCCTTGAGGTAGGGTTCCAGCCATTCATGAGCTTTCCCTTCAAGGTAAGAGATAATAAAAGCAATTTCTTCATCACTAGTCGCATTGGGGTTGGTAATGGACAGGTAGTACATACATGCAACCCAGAAACTGGGGGCCTTTTCCTTGTCTGTTCTGTCAAATTTGCTTGGTTTGGCCAGTTTCACCTTGCTGGTTACTGGGCCAGGGGCAGGAGGTGCCGCAGCACCCGCTGCTTGGTTTCTGTTATGGACCTAGTGGTGCTATGTGTAAAGGACCTTAAGAAAGGTTCCCTTGTAGCTAAGGTCTATAAGCTCAGAGCAAATGTTGCTGTGTAGATTTGTTGATACTAGTTTATTCCTATACTCAGGATCTGACTAATGGCTTAACTAGTTGTCAGAGTGTTGTTGATTGTTGTTGAAAGCAGAAAGTAGTTGTTGATAGCAGAGAGTAGTTGTTGTATATCTTAGTAAAGGTTCTTAACCTGGGTGTCGCCTAATGCGTAAATGCCTAAGGCCTCTCAAGATATCAATTAGAATGTCTACAACCTCACTTCTTCAGCAGGTAGCTAAGCTCAACTGTACTGGAGTTATTGGGAGAACTGACTAAGAGATGTAATAAGAATGCAGCTTAGGCTGATTCACACAAGCAAGGCTGGCTTGGGAAAGTTAAGGTAAAAGGCAGGGTGAATTACAAGGGCAGAAAACATGGTCTTTTATGCCCTCTGAGAGCACAGGATTCTACTCACAAGTGGCAACAGCTCCACAGTGAACACTCTACTCCACAGGAGTGAGTCAGTAGGAATATGACTCCTCTGGAGCTCTAAGCTAGTGGAGCAACCAATAGGAACCATTGGGGTAGAGCTTGGAGCTCTTCCTACAGAGGAGTGTCCAATGAGATGTCAATGGAGCTGCTCAGTGAGTCATACATGCTTGTGAGTCACTATCTACATTATAGGAGTCATGCTCCATACTTTCTGAGTCACTTAGAAGTGTGACTCCACTATTGGAGTGAAGGCTCCAAGGTTGGAGTCATTCTGGTGGAGTTCCACTCAAGAAGTGGAGTTGGCTCAGAAAGGCTGGAGCTACAAGAAATAAGAAATTATTAAGGAATATCTAGTCTATCTCAGTCAGGGACCTTAGTCAGGCACTTTACTAAAGACTAGGTACTCCCTTCAGAATGTAAAGTCAATGTTACTAACACAATCCATATTAGGAGCCAAGCTCCACACTTTCCTGAGTCATTGGGTGAGTCACTGTGGAGTAGGACTCCACAGGTGAAGAGTCATTCCAGAGGTGGAGACTTACTCCACAGATTAGGTACTCCACTTGTGGAGCAAGGGCTCCAAGGTAGGAGAGTCTCTGGGGGGTATCTCACCCAAGGTGGTGGTGGCTCAAGGAAAAGTGGAGCTATAGGAATTAGGAAAGTGAAAAGTAAAGTATTAGGAATGTTCAGTGTTTCAAGGTTTACCAGTTAGCAGGTACTATATCTCTTACATGTCTCCAGCCAGCTTAAAATACCTGTTGGGGCATGAGCATGGCTTGAGACAGTAATATGCCTATATCTCGGCCAATATTGATCGGATCGAGACACGCTTGGCGTCATTCGAAAGAGCTCGTCGAGTAGCATCGGATCGCATGTTCTCCGGTCCCGAATAGTGCGCATTTGCGGGAGATATAGCGCATTCATTGTCACTGTGGCTCAGTGGGGCGGCTTATGTAATGCGCTTAAGCGCCAGGATATGCGCCTAAGCGACAGCTATCAGGTGATACCATTAGATCACCGATTAGTAAGCGATTAAGCGCCGAAATTGCATAAGCGCCCGGCTGCTCTCTTTGATAGACCAAAGAATGGGGAATAACTCCTTCATTTCTTAACCAAATGAGATGATTAAAAATGCTAGAATTATCAGAAAAATGAGGCGAGTCTAATGGTGCCTACAGCAAAGCATAATTCGCAATATTCGCTGAATCGCAGCACATTTAGACTTAGAATCTCAGTGATACATCACAGTTTCGGATGGTCTGATGTAATTGATTTATTTCCCCTTGGATTTGAGGAATATCTGTATTGATAATCCTTTGTAATTGGGCAGGTAGGCCTCCCAGTAGGCCAAGCATTGTATTGACCATTCCTTCAAGGGCTAAAATTTGGTCTTTCTCTGAGCCTGTCCCTCCCAGAGTGGTAGGCATTGTTGGGTTTGACATAGCTTACAAATTGATTTGGTGGGTGTAAAGATAAAAGGGCTCTCGAGGTTGGTCTCCAAATTGAGATGTATGGTAGAAATAGTGTTGCTCAATGGAGCTGAATTGGTCTGGAAAATATTTGAAGGTGATATGCGCACACTCGCGTATGATATAACGATTATTCAGGTTTATGAATTTTTCAATTTTGCACCCTATTACTCGTACAGGAATATTCAGCCTTTTTTCGAGGTGGTTTGTGCGATATAGGGCTTGTTCTAAGAATGTCCTTTGGATCATACAATTCAGTATTCTTCTAGGACGTCTCTCCAAGGTACCCAAATATTTTCTTCAAAGAGGTTTTCCCAGACGGCGATAATTCGATATTCAACAAGATCAAAAAGTACTTCTCCTAAGTGGATTAGGAGTTCCTCGTCGTCCTTGGTACGTTCTTGGGGGATAGGGATAAGGTAGGAGCACTGGAAACGAATGGTGGAAGGCAATCGACAGTAGTCAACACGTACAAGGGAGCAGGTGATGCTCTCATAGAACACAATTTCTGGGTCCTCTGTGGGAACCAGGGATCGAGCAGTAGTAGCAGGGTGTAGTTGGTTACCACTCCGATTTTCTGTGATGGCCACTTTGTTTTCTGCAAAGTAGGCTCCGTTGTAGTCCTTTCCAAGGTAAATTTTGTATAGTCCACTTTTGTGTAATATATGTTCTCCAGACTGTTCCAGATCAGCACTCTCTTGGTGCATTCAAATTTGGGCAAGTTTAACTGCCTCTACTGGATATAATAGTAGGTTGTGGAGTGTAAAGTCTCGAAGAGCAAGTTTTGAAGATGATGTGAGGTGATATCCAACCCTTATACTGTCGATCTCGAAATGTAGTAAGGCATAATAGGGTTTATGTTTCGAGTCAGGTATATCACCATGCCTATAAGGACTTTTCTTGGTAACCAGGAGAAATTTCCCTTCTGGGGTAAAGATGATGTTCTGGTTTTTTATGTATAACGTACAGGGTAAAAAGCCCATTTGGTAGATATAGATTTGGTAGGGGACTGTGTACAAATTATCCAGTTTTACAAGTTAAACACTTTCCACTGGTTTTTTCCCCACTTTCGAGCAACGTATTCGTATTCGGAAATTTTATAAAAGACCCAACCTATATGCTTTTGTTGGATCACATGTATTTTTGCCTGAGCTTCTAAAACTTGGGCAAGTTCAGCCCTTGCGCTAGCGAGGCAAAGTCGGGCAGCAGCGAGCTCCTCCTTTGCTTGGGCAAGCTCAGCCTGTCTTGCAACTTCTTCGGGGTGAGCCACTCGATAATGGGCCTCGACTCTGAAGGGCAAGATCTTTTTGTTGCAGCTGGCAAAGGGGCAGGGTCCTTGGGGGTTTTTCTTTTTATTGGGGCACTTGGTTCCAACAAGGTGCCACTCGTTGCACCCAAAGCACTTGATTTTTCTGTAATTGTTCGACACTAATCTCGCTTTGTCAGCGATGAAAATTTTTCAGCGACTTGCTTGCTTACTTTTTTACAGAGCTTGTGGGCTTCCAAGTACCTTTTCTCCAAGGTATAATCTTCTGGTTTATTACCAAACCACTTGGCGCAATTGCGCAGGAGTTCCTCAGGGGTTTTGGCTAGAAATATAAATTGGGATTTCTCTTTGTTGTGATGGTACCAGACTTGGCAACCCTGAAGTGGCTCCCAAGTATGTTGTAGTGGCGAATAAGTTGGTTTGCCCAAGGGTTTTTGATCGAGCCAAAAACAGTAGTCTTGACGCTCCTTATGGTTGAATTTGAGGACATTGACTTTGAGGTGGCTGTCACGTTGATGGAAAGTAAAACACCGTTTAGTACATGGTTCGAGTTGTTGAGCGATAAAGATCACTGGTATTTTCACCAGTTAAAATGATATGGAGAGGGGGACAGCGATTGCGGACCACTTACTGGCGATGAGAAGAGGGTCAGCGATAGAAGACTTGACCTAGTGTCAGGTCTCAACCAAGTGGCACTTATGCACTTACAATGGGCGCAGGCCTTATTGTGTTGAGGGCAAGGGTGGAGATGGTGGGCTAGCTCAAGCGACACCTCAGGTGTTCTAGGGAGTTGTTGGGAACTAGTAGATTGACCAAGAGGTTGAGTCTTGCTTTTTGCTTGACTCAACCCACTGCTTATATACATGGAGATAGCACAGCTATACATAATCGACTGAGTCATATTTAAATCCAATACCGTATCAAATGCGCAGCTATTTGCAAAACCATATCAAATGCGCAGCGTCTTCTGATGCTTCTGAGATCACATGACTTACTTAACTCCTAGGACTCCTTGGTCTCCATGGAGTTATTGTCTCCTGTGCTTATTATGGTGTTTAGTCATGTCAGGCTGTGACAAGTGTCATGCCAATCCAAACACTCAACCCATAACTCCAGCACTTTGAGCTGTTCTACAAACTCCTCAATCATCCCCACAGCCATGCTCACTTGCACACTACCACCAATCTATCACAAGTTTCAACTGGGTTTTGTCACTTAAATCATGAATCTTCTACTCACTGAGAACATATGGGCAAGGCTGAATGCCTCAGCATGTAAATGATCCAGCTGAATGTGGATATCATTTTGGCATGAAAACTTCCACCTATATGATGTATACCTGATGTCTTCAAGTTGTTGCCAAATCAGCTGCAGATTCCTATGTGCAGATTCATAAGTACCAAAATGTTGTGATGTGTTGCAAATTTTACACACCTAACAAACTGGTGCATTGACATCCCTGTGTTTCACCCCCAACACACAGAATCCACTCAACATGATTGATCACATTGTCCATGAAACTGATTAATTCTTGGACAATTTTGTTGATCTCCTTTGGCATCTTGAAAATGCTTGGCTGGTTTATGTGAAACTGCTGGTTAGGGTTGCCATGAGATAAATCCCATGAGATAAATCCTAACCTTAAGAGTAGAAATAACTTTTTGAGCTGCTTTGGTAGTGTCTCAAACACTGGAAACACTGAGTTGGATCACTGGGCTGATAGTGAGTTTTGCAGCTGCCCAAAATGGGCACTGGCAAATACCATTTGGGTGTGGTCCAAACATAATCCAGTGCCAAATTGGGAAAGTGAGGGGCAGAAACTAGGTTGTGGAAATGATTGCTAGTATGTTATCTGCTATGGGTCAGGGTTGTGGGTGAAATAAACTAGAAGCTGAGTAAGTGCTAGTGGAAAAGCACCAACTTATGGGTCCAATTGGAATTTGGGAAATTGTCCAAGGAACTTTGTCAGTAAAATCCACCAGCAGTGGCAAATGCTTGCTTAGATGAACAAGCATACACAAGCATGGCAAGCATGGTGCTCCCAGAGACAACACAGTTGTCATGATCCTCATGCAACAGCAGGACTATTCCTTTCTCTTTTTCTCTCATTTTTATCTTGTTCTCCTGTTTTCTTGCTCTTGATCGCTTTGTTGTTTATTTTGCTGATTACACACGCACCTGCTGACATGTGCAGCTGCTTACTTACACTCCTGTTTATGTTCTCTCTCGATTAAATGCGCTCCTGCTTACATGTGCACCTGTTTACGTAGTCATTAGTTTACATACACACTTGTACATGTAATCTTTCGTTTTCTGACATATATATATGACAAGGAAATCGTCTTGGAACCAAGAATGATTTATCTTGTCGTTTTCACCTGTCTGCTCCAGTCTGAGCATCTATAAGTCGCCCCCCTTTGCTGTCTCAAGGGTTGTGACAACAGTGTTGTGCTGGCACACTGCTCCAATGCACCAGCAACACACTGACATGACAGTGCAATGTGAAGTTTAGCTATTTATATCCAAGTAAACCTGTGTGTATTGTATGCTGGTCTGGTGATGAATGGACTATGTTGTTTCAAGAGAGTACCACAATATCAAACAATTTGCATCCAGTCATCTTGCTTGAAACAAAGTGCTTAATCACATCACAGTCTCAGCATCAATGAATAATAGTGAGATCACTCAATTTACTATCAGAGCACCCAGTTTCCTCAAATGACTCAAAAGCAAGCTGAAAACCAATCCTGAGTGTTATCTTAGAGAGTGTGCCCATAACTATCTGATTAATTTTTTCCCAGGGAAGAGATCAGTGAGTGAAGTTGGAAAACCACAACAGTGGTTAATCCAAAGCAAAAGTTTGATATACAACATACAAGAGAGGTAGACATTGACCCAAGCAATTTGGAGAACCAATCACTGGTTATCAAGCAGGCATTAATGCATGAAACAAGCTTGAGCATGACAAACTTGTGTCATGATGTATGTGATCAAGGTGTAGCCTGGCAAACCAGAGGAGAATGACTGGTTGAGGAGCAATGATGGTGATGTGATTATGGTAAGTAATGCACTGAGTTTGCAGTAAATTGACACTCAGGATGATGTGAATCCCAATTTGAGTTACAGATATATGTATAATTAATTGGTGGGTCACATGAGTTAGAATCCAACTGCCTGCTGCTAGCATAATGGGGTTGGAGGGATACAAGAAAATAGTGAAGTCAATGAAGACACATGGTCTGAATACAAGCCAGTAAGCTCACCTCCTCAGCCAGAACAACCATGTTTTGATATCTATGTTTGACTTACCAACAGGGGCCCACCAGAGTGGAGTGCATTTGGAATTTCTAGCAATCCCAGGCGATGCTAGCTTCCCAGGCAAGAGTATGGGTGATAGCATGGAAATCATCAACAAGGCAACTGGAGAAACATGTATGAAATCCATTGATTCCTGGTCTCAGAAGCAAGGTGCTAAACATGCTCAGGGTGCAAGTCCCATAGTTGCTCTGCCTATCTCTGCATTTGAAATGGACATTTCCATGAGTAAAATAATCCAGGACAAGCTAGAAGAGTGTTGTGATCCTCATGTGACAACAGGACTATTTCCTTCTCTCTTTCTCTTATTGTTATCTTGTTCCCCTGTTTCTTGCTCTTAATATCGCATTGTTGATATTTTGCTGATTACACACACATCAGCTTATGTTCGCACCTGCTGATGTGCGCAGTAGTTGCTTATGTACTTGCCTAGTTATGTACTCCTTTGATTATGTGCGCTCCTGCTTACATGCACAGCTGTTTGAATAGTCATTAGTTTACATACACACCTGCACATGTAATCTCCCCTTTTCTTGATATATATACCACAGAGAAATCGTCTTGGACCCCCAAGAACGATTTATCTTGTCGTTTTCCCCTTTCTGCTCCTGTCTGAGCATCTCTAAGTCGCCCCCCTTTGCTGTCTCAAGGGTTGTGACATTATAAATCGTTCTTTTTAGGCTGTTGCCTTCACCAGAACTGGCTATCTCTCACTCTTACCAACAACACATCATCCAAGCCTTCCAAAGGCTCAACTCTGACTCTATCTGGTCAAATCAACCATTTCCAGCTCTAAAACTCTCATTCCACAAACTAGTCATCTTCTTTCGTTGAAATGCCTCCCAGATTCAGGCAAGAAGCACATCTACCACTTGTTCAGTCGCAGACTCTCCTCTATTGGGCTCATCAGATCTCCCAGGCCCTTCAACAAACACTCCAGCCCCAGAATCAGCCTCAGATCCAGGCCTGCTACTCTTTGGCCCACAAGATCACCAAAAACTCAATCAACTATACAACTATCTCATAGGACCTTGTACAGGCAATGCCCCAGCCCTACATGGCATGCTGGAGAAGCAACTGGAGATTATCTCTGCCAAACTGGACAACTTCAAGGTCTCAATCCAGCAGGAGGTTTCCAAGAGCATTTCAGACGCACGATCAGAGGCTCTTACTACTTGCAGTTCACCAACAACAACAGCTGCTTATTCCCAATCCTTCCTATTGATACCCGAAACCCCCAGGACCTTGCTGGACACTGGGAAGAGAAGGTCTTCAATTGTAGACACCTTGGTACCCATAAAAGATGGTGCAGAAGATCCCTCAGGCAAAGGGAAGGGAGTCAAGTTTGAGTCTCCACTCCCACCTCCATTCTCTCCTCTCCTTGCACTCCCAGGAAGCTCCTCAACACGTCCTCAACCTTCCCCAATCTTCCCTACTCCTCTGCCAACTTCTCAGGCTGCTCCTGGCCCAGTTCCACCTCTGACACTACAAGGAGGGGATCAAGCAATGCAACAAACAGCGGATCTTGCAGCGCTTTTAGAGCGTGCTTTGTCAAAACCATTAGAGCAAATTGTGAGAGCTGCAACCCAAACTCCAGGCTCTACACAGCCAAAATCAAAAATTCCAGGCCCTGAGAAGTATGATGGGAAGAAGGGACCAGCTGCCAAATCGTTTATGCTGGATTGCAAGACCTACTTCGCTGCCAATCCCTCTTCTTTCCCCTCTGATGAATCTCACATCATCTTTGTCCTCTCCACCCTGAAAGAAGGCATTGCCAAGCAGTAGGGACAGTATTCCCTCTCCCAAATCCACCAGGGAAACATGGACGGAATTCTGGCCGATTGGGACGTCTTTGAAGCAGGTTTTCTCACCAATTGGACTGATCCTGCTGCTCTCCTCACTGCAGAGTGCAAATTAGGACAGCTACAGCAACATGGATTAGCCAATGACTATGCCACGGAATTCCGCATCCTCCAGACAGACTTAGAATGGGATGACAGCGCATATATGGCTGCATATCGCAAGGGAGTCATGTCAGAAGTCAGAGCCAAGCTTATTGAACATTTCCTCAGTCGCCCTATTCATACATTGCACGATCTAATCACCACAGCCTGTCTAATTGATGACGCCTCATTTATGGCACGAAAGGAGCGCCAACAACATACTGCCAACACCCCATCCTCTTCTAATCAGCCTGCACAGGGCAAATTGGCTGGTTTTGTCACTAGGGAAATCCAGGATAAACGAAGGAAGGCAGGAGAATGTGTAGAATCCTCTCACAAGTTTGAAAACTGCCCCAATGGATGGAAACCTAGATCTGGAGAACGTCCTAGGACTGAAAATGGGAAGATAGGCAGCCTAATCGATCTAGAGGACTCCACTGAGTCGAGAAAAGCCTAAGGCAGCCTATCACTGGGTCTAGTGTCACCCAATCACCTTGTCTGTCATTAGAACCTCTGTATTGCCAAGCTCTGAGCACCAATAAATCCCCCCTTCTTCTAATCAACATACAAGGAATCACAGAACCCCAACAACTCACTCTGATTGATTCAGAATCCTCCTGCAATTTCATAGACCCCCAATTCACTTGGAAAAGCCTTATCCCACTCTTAGAACTCCCCATTCCACAGCAAGTAGTTGGAATCAATGGTAAAGAAGTCAAGGATTCCATTTGCTTCAAATGTACCTTACATTTCAACATTCAAAACACTCCCTTCTCTGCCATCTTCTACTGTTTACCCTTGGGGAGCTGAAATCTGATCCTTGGAATGCCCTGGCTAAGTGATGCAAATCCCTTGATTGATTGGAGAACCCTTGCAATTACCATTCCTGACATTGAGCAGGGATGTTTAGCAGAGCCTGCAAAAACATTAGCAGTTCCCCCAGAGTTTCAGGAATTCACCCAAGTGTTTGGGGAGGAATTCTTCACTACACTCCCTCCACATCGTCCCTATGATTGCGAAATCCCTCTGGAGGAAGGCAAGGACGTTCCCTATGGCCCTATCTACCCAATGACCCCTGCAGAGTCTCTTGCATTGAAGGAACAGCTTGCTTCTGAACTTGCTGCAGGAAAAATCAGGCCAAGCACTTCTCCTGCTGGTGCTCCTGTAATGTTTGTGAAGAGGGCAGATGGCCGACTTTGCCTGGTAGTGGATTATAGGCAATTAAACAACATAACAATCAAGAACCACTATGCCCTGCCTTGCCAGGATGACCTAATTGAGAAGCTGAAGCATGCCAAGATGTTCACCAAGCTGGATTTGCACAATGTGCGCATAAAAGGAGATGAATGGAAGACTGCCTTCCAAACAGAATACAGTCATTTCGAGTACACAGTGATGCCCTTTGGCCTTACAAATGCCCCTGCAGTCTTCCAAAGGCTCGTAAACAACATTTTCAAAGATCTCCTAGACATTTACATGATTGTCTATTTGGATGACATCCTGATCTTCTCAAACTCGAGAGAGGAACATCTCCTACATGTCCACGAGATGCTGTGCCGCTTAGAGCCCAATCAGGTATTCTGCAACCCTGACAAATGCTTCTTCCTAAGGGATCGCATTGGTTACATCGGCCTGACAATCACCCCAGAAGGGATCTCCATTGAACAGGAGAAGGTCAAAGCAATCAAAGAGTGGCCTACTTGTCACGATCCTCATGCGACAATAGGACTATTTCCCTGTCTCTTCCTCTCTTTGTTATCTTGTTCTCCTGTTTTTTCACACTCTGATATCGCCTTTCTGTTTATTTTTGATGATTACGCACACACCTGCTTACGCTCGCACCTGCTGACGTGTGCAGCTGCTCAATTACTTGCCTAGTTATGTTCTCCTTTGATTACATGCGCTCCTGCTTACATGCGCACCTGCGCATGTAACCTTTCATTATCTTGATATATATACCACAGAGAAATCGTCTTGGACCCCCAAGAACGATTTATCTTGTCGTTTTCCCCTTTTCTGCTCCAGTCTGAGCATCTCTAAGTCACCCCCTTTGCTGTCTCAAGGGTTGTGACATGTATGTAAACTAATGACTATGTAAACAGGAGTGCATGTAAGCAGGAGCGCATGTAATCAAAGGAGAACATAACTAGGCAAGTAATTGAGCAGCTGCACACGTCAGCAGGTGCGAACATAAGCAGGTGCATGTGTAATCATCAAAAAAAACAGAAAGGTGATATCAGAGTGTGAGAAAATAGGAGAACAAGAGAACAATATGAGGAGAGGAGAAGAGAATATAGTTCTATTGTTGCATGAGGATTGCAACATGAGTCAACACTTGGCTGATGGTTTGCTATGGATGCCAATGGACAGCAGACCTGTTGGAGCAATGCTGTTGTTGCGCATGTAGCAAAGAAGGAACTGGTCAGTCACTTAAATTGGTAAGTAAAGTTATGTGCAGATCAGACCTGGCTTACCATACAGCATGCAGGCAAAGTATCCTGAAGTTGTTGCAGGTGCTACTCAGCAACTGCAATCACTCTGACTCACATCAACTCCAATCTCCTGTTTGAATGCTTGATCTGTGATCATGGGCCACATCTGCATCCATGCACCTGATCTGGCAGGGATGTCAATGTCTGACCAATGGTTACAGAAGTTTCTTCAAGACCAACTGGGATGGTCCTACTGAACTGCAACCAAAGCCTCCAGAAAGCAACCTGCAGATTGGGAGCACCAGGTGCTAGCATTCCTGCATATGGCTAAGGTCATCTCACAGCACAGTGTGAAGAGCCCACACATGATTGTAAATGTGGACCAGACCAGGATATCTCACTTTCCCACTGGAAACAAGACCAGGGATGTATGTGGGGCCAAGCAAGTTAGTACACCAAACCATGACAAAAAGCGACAGGTAGGTTCACTCACAGTTGCATTGCATTGCCTACAAGCTAATAATCTGGCACAGTACACTATTGTCGTCACTTCCAGCTGTGGCAGAGATATCCTGCTGTTTCAATCAGTTTGGGGGAGGTTCAACAGATGCCAGCCTTCCAAGACCAAGCATGTTTTGCTGGGCCAAGGCAAACTCACATTCTTTCACATATGCTCATGGTGATATTTGGCATTGGAGCTCAAATGATACAACTAAAGAGGTAAGATGATAAGACAGCTTGCTCAAAATACATACTGAGTTCAATTCAGTGGGTTGAAACAACATTACTGCTGTACCTCAAGTGTGTGTGAGAGGAGGAACAATTGGCCCCTGACTCACCAGCAATCCTTCTCATCAATGCCTGGCCCATTCATACAGCAAAATCAAAGCCTGATTGTTTCCTCCCCTGGATATTGAGCACCTGTCCCGAAATAAAAATAGTTTTTGTCCCTGCTGGATGTACATACTGTATCAGTCTCTCCATTGACTTGCATCTAACAAAACTTACAGGTACTGGGGAGTTTCAACCAGCTGATGTGCTCCTGCAACAAATTGTCAAGCATAGTATCAAGCAAGCAGCACTTGACTTCTTTGTCACCTGCTCAACACAACAGCTCAAGGCTGGAGTCAGTCCCAAGAACATGAAATTACCAAATGACCTACCCACCCTGCACAATGCATCTGTAGTGTGGACACTGGAATCCTTTAAATACCTTCAAAATCGGCCTGAAATCATCATCAAGGCCTGGGAGAAGTGTAAACAGGCAAATGGAACTTTACATGGGCAAAGCTCACCTCCCCCAAAGCAACAGCATGCCTCTATTCAACCCTGGTGACCAACAAGGCCTTTTGATGTAAACTGTCAGTCACCAGGCCAATTATTCCACAAACCTCTCAGGCAAAAGCTCAAAACTCTGAGTCTAGTGCTGAGGAATTAATTGAAACACAAATCAAGTTCAGCAATCCTGGCAATGATGATCCCAATCAACACATTGGTGGCGATACTCACCAGTAACTT